>BSXT01018975.1:0-32468 GCA_030267785.1 Phytophthora fragariaefolia
TCTGCTTCTACGGGAAGTCTTCTTATTCCCGTACCATCGGAGCTCATGAAAGAGTCCGATGTAGTAATCGCGTCTTTGATCCGTCGCCGGATCAAAGTCGAGCACCTTAGTGGCATCATCGTCATTAATGCCACTGCACGAGTACAATGCATATTGACTCGGCGGAGCGGTACTGCCGAAGCGAGATTGGATCTCGCTTGGAGTCGGCATCCATGGGTCGCGCACTGGACCAGTGCGCGACACAACATATTAGACAAAGTGGAGTTGCCTCCACTTCGCGGGCTGGACAACGGTCCAGCATCAGCGAGCGGTCTATCGCTGCCGCTGCGCGAACGCTTCGAGCCCGAAGCGTCCGAGTCGTCCTCACGAGGACGACGGGATCCCACACTTGCATCCTCGGCGCATTCACCGCCTTTGTCAGCACGTCCGCTGGCATCTCCTTGGTTTCCAAGTACTCGGCCCGCAACACACCACGCCGCACGTAGTCCACCACGAACTTGATTCGCACGTCAATATGCTTTGCCTTGCCCGACGACTGCTCTCCTTCTAGCTGCTTTAACGCGGCTTGGTTATCCACGCATAGCTTCATTGGTACTTTCTGAGGCACTTTCATTTCGCCTAGAAGCTCCCGTACCCTAAGCAATTCCTGCGCCACTACGGACGCAGCGATGTACTCAGCTTCCATCGTGGAAAGCGAGACACCGCCTTGTTTCCTGCAGATCCAACTGACGACCATGCCGTCCACGGTTATGAGTCCCTCAGTAGTCGACTTCCTGCCCACCTTGTCACCCGCATAGTCCGCGTCACTGTATCCGACAACGTCCAGCGGCAGATCCACGCCGCCATATCCCTTGATGCGCAGCTTTAGCGACCTCGTTCCGGCTAAATAGCGCAGCACGCGCTTAGCTAACTTCCAGTCTGCGACTGTTGGCGCATGCGTTCTTCGGGTGGCCTTGTGGACCGCAAATGCGATATCCGGCCTGGTACAGCGGGCTATCCAAAGCAAACTCCCGACTAGCGACTGAAACGTCGTCACAATCGCAGCCCCAGCTGTTCCTCCAACGGGCAGCAACGCAGTCGATGCATCCTGAGCCTCATTCCAGTCTTCTCCGATAGGCATGCGCACAGCGTGTGCCTTCTCCAACCCGTACGCCTATAGCAACTCATCGATAGTTACCTCTTGATCCAAGTCATACCCGTATTCGTCACTATAACCGATCCTCATGCCCCGGAACTTGTGAGCGCATCCCAAGTCCTTGATCTCCAGTGACTTCAGTTCTTCGAAGAACACATCCACAGCATGCTGCTGCGTTTCCGTCACGAGCAAGTCATCCACATAGACGCCCACGACTATTAGCACTCCAGCCTTGTACCTGTGGTACACGCACATATCCACGAGGCTCTGGTCGAAACCAATTTCCACGAGCCTCGAGTGCAGCAGCTTGCTCCAGAGGCGCCCAGCTTGTTTCAGCCCGTAAAGCGCCTTCTTTAATTCGAGTGCTACCTCAGCGTCAGTCTCCACACCGAGTTCCTTTAAGATCTCCTCGGGGATCTTCATTCCTTGCGGCACGCGTATGTAGATCCGCAAGTCTTCCTCCTTGTCCGCCTTCACGTAGGCGTTCGGCACGTCCCCGTGCTTGGCGGGTACGCGCCACTTCCTGGCAAGTGCCAGTATCAGTTTCGCGCTTGTCATATCGATGACGGCCGCGAACGTCACGCTGTAATCCACCCCGAAAGTTTGCTCATTCCCACAGGCAACGAGTCGAGCCTTGCGTTGCTCGATCAACCCTTCCGCGTCCAGCTTCGTCTTGAAGACCCAATTCGTGTGCAGGACGCGCACGCCCTTCGGTACCTGAACCACTTCCCAGACGCCATTGCCTCCAGAGCTCTGAACTCCTCCGCTATGGCCTTCAGCCAGGCGGCCTTATGGCGGCTGCGCATGGCCTCTTTGTAGTTCCTGGGGTCACGTTCCATGACATTGTCCACAACATTTTCCGCAGCCATATTCCGCTGCTCGGCCTCAGCCGTTTCTGCTTCCGCAGCCCTCGCAACAGAGCGAGTGATATGTCTCTCCCTTCTCCAGGGTCTCTTTCGGTTTGTACCCTTCCTTCGCCCCTTACGGCGGCGTTTCGTGTCGCATTCCTCACCAGTGCTGCTCTGATTCGCAGCTCCGCTGCCCTGCTCTCCGGACTCCTCCTCAGCCTCAGCCTCGTCTTCGTCCCGATACAGCCTTTGTACCTGCAAGTTCTGAGTCTTACTCAGAGTCTCGATGTTCCGCACATGTTGCGACGTCACCACATTCTTGTCCTTGGGCAAGTATATCCTGTAGCCCTTCACCTCCTCGCCGATCCCCACGATCATACCCTGCTGGACCCTCTGCGAGAAGTTCTTGTTGCTGGGGTCTCTGTAGACCGTACATAGGGATCCGAACACAACTATCTCGCCAAGTTGAGGCGTCTGCTTCGTCAGAACCTTCAGCGGCGATGCTCGTCCGGGATTGGCGTTAGTCGGTGCACGGTTGAGTATGTAAGCCGCGTACTGTACCGCGTCTCCCCAGAAACTGAGAGGTAGCCCACACGCAAAGACCATACAGCGCGCCATGTTCATCACGGTGCGGTGCATGCGTTCAGCCTTCCCGTTGCTAGCTTGATTATTAGCTTCGCTCCGCTGCCTCGCAACGCCCGTGTCCTTGCAGAACAGGTCTACGTTCTGATACTCCGCGCCCGAATCAGTCCTCAGTATCCTAATCTTGCAGTTAAATTCCTTCTCAAAGAAAACCAAGGAATGCTCAAACTTCTTCGCGGCCTGGTCTTTCGTCTTCGCCAAGAACACCCTCACGTAGTTGCTTTTGTGATCAACAAAGTCGATCATGTAGCGGTTGCCTAGTCGACCTTTCGGCGTCATCGGGCCTTTTAGATCCAAGCAAATCACGCCACCGATACGTTCTATTGGGGAGTTAGCGCCGCTATCCTTCCGCGACTGCTTCCCCTTGCTCTGCTTACCTTCTGCGCAAGTCAGGCAGTTCAGGCGCTTGTGGTCTGTGAGCGCGATCCCAGTACTCGGGTCCCGCGCGAGCCTCTCCACCGAATCATAGTTCAGATGCCCTAGCCGCTTATGAAAGTCGAGAAGCGTCCCGTGCTGTGCGTCCGCGGACAACTCTCTCGCACCATTCGCCTCTGTCTCCAGCGCTGCCATGACAACCTCGGCTGGCGCTTTCCGCAGCTTCACGACGTGTCCTTCTACTACCGGTACATTCTTCCGGAGATCCACGTCAAAACCCACGCGCCTCCCCCTTCTTGGCTGCCAAGACACGCCTTCCGTCTTGTTGCGCCAGCGAGTACCCCATTTTATCTAGAATCCCGTATGACAGTAAATTTTGTACTACGTTCTTGGAATAGTACACATTCGTGAGCTTCAGGATCTGCTCCTTACCGCACGCCTTGACGCGCAACGTGAGCGTGCCCTTCATCGTGATGTTGAGCGGGGCTCCATTTGGCTGCATGCATGAGTCCACATGCGGCTCCAACTCCTCGAGCCACGACCGGTCATTCACAAGGTGACGACTCGACCCGCTGTCCAATATCCAATCTCTGCCTGGCTCAATAGAGTCCTCGCTCACTGCGAGTGTAAGATCCGGATTCTTCTGTTCTTCCTTGTTTGAGCACGCAGCCCTCAAGTGCCCAACTTGTCCACACTTGTGACAGCGACGTGTTTCTTCCCTACGCCGTTCACTAACTACTCCGACAAGTTCTCTGCCGAGATTCTTCTTCTTTGTTTCAATCTCCCATGCTTGAGCAAAGTGTGCGAGCTCCTCCGCGTGTGTCAAGTAATCCGTACGTGTGCTATCTATCTTAGCCATGAGAACCGTTCTCAAGTCCGCCGAAGCGTACTGTACAATATTATTCACAACCAGATAGTCTGCGCCTCCACCGGTCGCTTCGGAGACGGCCACCAAATACATGTAATGTTCCGGCCACGTTCGTTTCGTGTCCTTCGGGGCTGTGAAAAGTTGCATCGCCTGCGCGGGTGATATGTTAGTCTTGAATGTTTCCAACATCTTTTCCATGACGTACTGGAGCGTCGGCATCTGATACCACCACGTCCCCACCTGCTTGTTGTAATAACTTTCAGCAGTTCCTGTCAAATAGTTTCCTAACAAGTCAATCTGTACAAACTCCGTCCACGTGAATCCACACGCTGCCTGCGCAAGGAGAACCTGCCTTTCGAAGCGTTTCCCCCACTCTAGGAACCCGGAGCCGAGACCCACATAGAGCTCCTTGCCGTTGCAAGGCCTGATGGCCAACTTCTTTTGGCGCGCATCGGGGTAGCCGATGCCCGGTACATGCCCTTCCGGTTCACGTCCACCTTGACCATCATCGGGACCGTGATGACCTTGTCCTGGTGGGTGAACAGGAGGTACTTCTCGCGCTGCCTGCTGCGCTTGATGCGCGGCGTAGAGACGCTGCAGGCGGGAGAGTGGTACCTCAGGATCTTGACGATGTGCTGCAAACAACTGGTGAACTGGCTCCACTCTTCGGGGCGGCGTCATCCTCACGGGCGTGCTGGGTGACCCACCCAATGAGTCGATATGCATGCGCGCGTCCATTCCCATGCGCGAGGCAAACGGGCTTGTAGGTGGAGTCTTGAACGTGTCGACCCTCAGGCCGTTCTGCTTCTCCGCCAGCGTCTTTTCCGGCTTGGAGTTTGACTGCTCCAGCTTATCCATACGCTCGACCATAGCGCGTAGTAGCGCCATCAGCTCCGTTTCTTGTGATCCACCTTTGACCCCAGCACCTGCGTTCTTGGTACTGGGAGCGTCGCCGCTGCCCCTTTCGTGAGCTGCGGCGTGACTCTTCACTTCGCCGTCGTCGCCCATGCCAGTGTTGGCTTGGGCGATGACGGGCGCCGGCACGGGCATCTTATGCTGGAGATCGGCGGCTTCAGAGGCTGCATCCGTTTGGGCTCAAAACCTGTTAGAAGGTAACGTTAGAACTTGCCGTCTGTGTCGTGATACGCAAAATGGAGAGTGAGATTAAAGACCTATACGCGCAACCAGCTCTACCCTCGGTACTTCTGTCTGAACTGGTCGGTGATCCCAAGAGATCTGTAGGTGCTGCAGCCCCTTTCCAACACTTCTTGTACATCTGCCACACGTCATGCTCCTGGATCGGGAACAGCACGAACCAGTTCGGGTTCTCCACCAGGAACGGCTCCGGCAGCAGCTCGCCGCTCAACTCCTTGCGCTTGTACTCGGACATTTCGAACGTACGGTGGACTCCACCACCGGGTGGAGAAGAACCACCTGCTACGTGCCATCGAGAGTCCACGATTCGAGAGGATTCCGTGCAAGAAGAAAGCGAGCTGGGCGCTCAAGTGGTGGCCATGCTGGATGAAGAGTGTGACGAAAATCTTCTGCTTCAGCGGCCCACTGACTTTAATTTTTACTTGTGCCATAAATGGCTTGGATGTTTTCCTATATCTCGATCCAGTCGACAAGCATCTTGTTGTCCTCCGCGCATAGATAAACCTTCAATGTATCTTCTGTCGATGCTTTTCGCTTGCCCGGCATTGCTACAAACCATAAACAATCTGCATGAGAACAAAGCCCCCCGTGATACCGCAGAAAGATCAAGTCTCACCGCAAGTTGCTGTGACTGCTGAGGCTATCAGCTCCTCTGGTCTCCTGAGCTTAAATGCTGAGGTTGGGTATGAGGTTATGTGCAGCAGTGCAGTACACCATGTCCAAGGGTTTCCTCTGCCCGGAGAAAGCAGACTGAGCGCGTCTGTCCTTTGGCGGATCACAGATTTCCGCCAAACGACATGTGATTTGGCCAAATCACCCACCTCGGGAGGTGGGTGATTTCGTTTGTGGATATGATTTGGATTTCGGGAAATAACATGTTATTTCCGGAGAATTAAAGTGTCATTTCACGAGGAAATCACATGCGATTTCACGCGACGTTTCGGCAATTCTGACACCCCCTATTAGCGATATTTCGCGAAGTGTATTTCCTATTCCCACAAAAACAATGTGGGAATGGGAAGGAACTGGGCAGTTTGATCTTTATCGCAGACAGGCAATTCCACAGCAATATACCCTCTCCATAGTGATACGTTTTGGGTGGTCGGTGAGGACTGAGCAGGTGCAATTTCGACAACGGGAGCGATGGAGACACTGCTGCTGGTTGCTGTGAGCAGTTCTGAGGCCCTACTCTTCTGTTACTCGACGCCGGCGATGAGTACCAGGAACCCCCCGAGTGCCCTATCATCCCTCAAATGCGCTTCGTATTGAGCGGCAAGGCTGACGCAAACTGTGTGAAAGTCTTCCGGTTCGACAAGGCTGGCATCCTCCAGCTCGTGGAGCTCCTCGCTCTTCAGGAGTTTGTCGTCACTGCACACCGCGACAAGCTCCACCACACGGAGGCGCTGCGCATGCTTCTGTACAGGACCAGCTACCCACGCAGAAACCACGACGTCCTGACAAAGTTTGATCGCTATGAAGCTGCGATAAGCCGTGTCTCCAGTCATTTGAGTACGTGGGTAACTTATATGAGACTGGGCTACATAGCTTAATGGTCTGACTTTAGTATTTTTTGGATACTTACCTGCGATACCTGCTACTTCTTGTAGTCATCGTCTCGTACAAACGCTTCCAAGGTCTGATCTACTTCCAGGAATCGATATACAAGAAGAATATGCGCCGCTTTGCTCGTGCTATCGGAGATAAAATAAAGGTGCTACAATGCACAACGTGTTTGGTTTCATTGCCGGGACCAAGAATGCAATCTGCCGACCCTTTCCTCGGCCAGGTCGCCGAGAAAACCTTCAGAAGGAAGTGTATTCGGGGCACATGAGGATGCACTGCTTCAATTACCAAGCTGTGGTCGTTCCTGATGGGCTGGACATACACTTTTGGGGACCCATTGAAGGCAAGCGGCATGACATCAGGTTGCTTCGAGAGAGCAAGTTGACGGAGTTTTTGGAGGAAAATAAGAGGGACTTTGGTGGCTACGTAGTCTATTGTGATCCGGCGTACGGTGCGTAGCAACTCATTGCGTCGGGCTTTAAGAAGGCCCAGCCGACAGACACGTAAGAAGGCGTTTAACATCGCTATGAGCTCAGTTCGGGAGAGTGTGGAGTGGATGTTTGCGCTTCTCAAAACGCAATGGGCATTCATCGACTACAAAAAGAAGCTGAAGTTACGCCAGGGTCCTGTTGGTGAGCTAATCATGGTGTGCACGTTACTCACTAATTGCCGTTGCTGCTACAATAAGGGAAACGAGATCAGCAAGTTCTTCAATTTGAAGCCACCACCTTTAGCTGATTACCTAGACCTAAGTAGCTAGCACTATTCTGTCAACAGGAACTAGTTTTTTGCGATTTGTTGAAGTGCTTCCCAAAACTCTCCACTAACTGAAGAAAGAAACGTCAGTCTTCACGCTCGCGAGCTCGTTCAGTCACCTCGTACTCTCGATCGTCTTTCTTCTCCTTGCTCTCTATCGCCTTCCGCTCTAACAAGAACTCGTTCATCTCCTCCTCTTTCCTCTTCCTCTTTGGGGGCTCACCTCTATCACACATGTTCTCCATTGCAAGCCGGCGTGCCGTACGAGAAGCGGATTCATCGGCTTCTCGTTTGCGTTTGGCGCTTCCTTCTCGGCGACCATGGCCTCAGCGTGATCATCAATAAGTGCGATAAGCTCATCAAGCAGCACGTCTTTCTCCGTCTCCTCCTCGTTGATGCGATATGAACGTATTAGATCTAGGCTACTTCTCATCGATCCAGGCGCTCCAGTACCAGGAAGATTGTTACAATATCAACGAACTTATCGCAGCAGTAAGGAAGTCGTACGCAGCACTAGTCCCAGAGAAACTGGACAATATTTTCCTGACGCTGCAACGGGTAATGAAGTGCGCGATGAGGGTTGGAGGTGGAAATGACTATAAGCTACCTCATTGCGGCAAGGAAAAGCTGCGAAGAGAGAAACTCCCCCGATCTTTTGTCTGCGACCTGACTCTCTTTCGTTATGCCGTCGCGGTCCTCCATGAAGGTGTTGTTATCGATAGAGAGATTTCGCAACCGTCATAATCCCAATCCGATTCCAGGTATCAACGAGATTTGTTTCGGGTTGGGATTGAGATTTTTTATGTTTCGCTAAAATCCTAATCAGAAACATATGGAAGTCAGTGCAAACAACAGCTCTCACCATCAGCGTTAATGGTTTCCAGTGGAGTTTCGTCTGGTGTGTCCCTGCTGGCATCGCCTGCGCTAGCTATGCTTGTCGTAGCCACGATAGTGGAGTTAGAAGGAGAGCAGATTGAGCGGCCACTGATTCCCGACATTCGTTTCGACGTTAGAGCAATAAATGATGCAGATGCGCTCATCGATTACCGTTTTACAGGAACCGGGATTATTCTAATTGCTCATGCCCTAAGACTGCCTGAGTGTATCATCACGGACGCCTGCAATCGTGTCAGCTGCTACGAAGCTCTTGCCATGCTAGTAGGGCGCCTGGCATTTCCGTGTCGCTTAGCGACTCTACGAAAGTCGTGTGGCCGTTCAGATGGAGTTTTCTGTCGAGTTAAACTATGTGTGGGTAAGCTTCACAGCTATTTATCTATGCATTGTAAATATTTTTGCTAACTACAGAGCTGCTAGCTTCTATGATAGTAAACATATGGGGTGATCTTCTCTTGTTTTAGCGATGCGATGTTTGTGCAGCGACTCCAACAATACAAACGTGCCGTCACGGTTGTGTCGGGGTCTATCGTCGATGGTATTGCTCTGTTCATTGACGGCACTAAGCACTTCATCTGCCGCCCCAGCCCGCGCCACAACGGCCCCCAGGAGAAAATTACAAAATATTGTGCACAGTGGTCACAAGCGGCGTCACTGTCTTTCCTATCAAGGCGTGATCTCGCCAGATGGAATTTTCGTCTCTTTCCGGGGCTTCGTCGAGAGCCGTCGTCATGACACCACACTGCTGCATCAGAGTGGCGTACATGATTACGTGTGATCTCATCCGACACTACGAAACCTCGACTTCACAGTTTGTGGGGATCCTGCCGAAAGCGTTTCGGATTTAATATCCGTTCTTTATCAGGGTGTCTCGCACAAATCAGATATGAAAGCCTACAACGCTCTTTTAAGTTCAATGCGTGTTGCAATCGAGCTGGGTTTTAATTACCTCAAGCGGTAGTTTGCCAACCTCGAGTATACAAGAGCTCATAAGCTGCGGCTTTCTCCCGTTGCTGTGACGATCAAGTGCGCTGTGCTTTGAACATTCACACATGCATAAATGAAGGAAACCAAGTAAGCTTTATGTTCCAGCTCAAACCGCCAGTCTTAGAAGAGTATCTAAGTTGAAAATTAAAACAGTACATGCGTATAATGTAAAAGCTTTCGGGCTGGTTGGCATTGTGCTGGTGTGTAACTACCGGCTTAGTCTTCCGCGTTATGTTCGTCTTGGGTTGCGCGCCGAGACGTTTGCTGGCTGAGCACCAAGATCATCAAGCGGATGCGCCGACTTTCTGCCTTCATTTGAGCTTGTCGGAATTTAAATTCCTGATTGCGTTGGTCGCGACGCTCTTGATATTCCTCTTCACGCTCTAGCTAGCGCATATCTAGTATCTCTTCATGTTGCTGGCGTCGTAATACCATGTCCTCACGCAACACAGCTTGAATTCCTTGCGCTTGCTCTACTTGCGACTCCATCAAGGGGACAAGGGAGGCCAGCATCGCTTGCTTCAATTTTGTTGGGGTCTCCTTGCTAATTAGCGGCGTCGCTGCATCCGTCGGTAGCGACTCACTATTCTCATCAGTATCTGCTGCACGTATCGCATCCGCTAGACGCTGTTCTCTCAGACGCTGCATCGCCGACTCTCGAACAACAGCCCCGGCACAGTCTTTTGTATCTGATTCCTTCATAGTCTTCTCTTTTGCAAACAGCTTTTCACTCTCCCATTCGTCGACGTCGCTCATGATGTCTTCCATCAATCCGCGAAACTCTGTATACTCTTCATCAATACCAGATGCCTTAGCTGATTCTGTCTCTTACACACGATGCCTCGCAAAACGGCTTGAACTGATTTTGACAGGACTAGCTATTGACCGACTCCATGTTGAAGGAAGGCATCTTGTTTAGGCGTTCCGCGATTCCCTGCCAAGCCTTCATAACTTTGTTGCGTCCTTGGCGATACGGGAGGATCCAGTTGACCTCATTGACGAGCAGCAAATCTTCGTCTGGGCCGAATCGCTTTCGTGTTTTGAGAGTTCGTAATGAATTATTGTCTGAACGTAGCTGGGCGCTATTCGTCAACAAACCGTTGTGCATATCGTCCAACAATTGCAACTCTGATCCGTGGTTTACCGGCTCAGAAGCCGCTCTTTCAAACGAGAAGACATGCGAGCGATCTGTAATGAACGATTCGGTTTGGGATTCATCACTCTGTATATTGCTTGAGCTCATGTCATGTCCGTATTTGTTCTATTTCTCATAACACACGTTTGAATAGCAAAATGTTAATCGAATGTACCCTTCTCCGGTTCGCTCTCACAGGGACTTACATATACTTATAGCTCTCTCGCTGTCGCATACCAAATGCAACGCTGACTGCTCACACTTGATGTACTTGCATGTGTTCGAGACAGCGCAGACCTGTGTGCTGTTTGAATAACGCGTGAAAGAGCACATATGAGGTTACCTTTGAATCCATTCGCGAGAACTAGTAGGTTGTAATAGTTCACAGCACTCACACGCACCTGATAGCGGGCAGCTCAGCTTTGCTTGCGTTGAACCGTGGATGAACGGGTAGCTTGGTCGAAACTATAACAGTTAAATCGATGTCAGCCACCTTCACAGTCACCACAGGAAACAATATACCGCGTCTCCCCCATACTTACGTCCAAGCACGGAGGCCAGCAGGCTTCGACTAAGCAAGCACGCAAACATAGCATATTAAAGGATTTCAGCAGTGCGGGTAGCAGCCACAAGCATAGTTATACACCTACCCCGGAGCCAGAATCGGTACTGGAGCCCTGGGACGCTGACGAGACGCAAGAGATCGTCCGTAGCAGTCGTCGTACCGTAGAGATTGTTAGAGAGTGCCCGCCCCCTCCTTCCCACCAGCCAATTTCATGTGCAGCACATCACATCCGTTTCTGACCTAAATCCGGAACTGGAGCACCAATTCCGGACTTTCTTTCTCGAAATCCTTATCGGCTTTCCAGAGACAAGACCACCAGCCTAATTCTGTAGCTGTAAGTGAACTGGGTTTAGAATTGGACACTTGCAAAATCGCTCTAATGTATAGCGGGAATCTTAATGTTTATACCTCGTTAATATTATAATTTTTCTTCATCAAGTTTTGAAGTTGCTTACAGAGTGGAAAGGCCTTTTCTGCACTCTTTTAAACCTGAAGGGAGTAAAGCGAGGAGCCCACAAACGACCAAAGAAATTTAACAGAGATACCTGACGCCTTGGGCCTTCCTCCCCACACCAGGAGACCCAGCTTGCCAGCACAGAATCCAGTTCTAGAAAGCGGTCTTGGCAGCGGGTCTTCGAGGCGAGCAGCTCAGTTGGAAGTGATTCTAGATGCTTCTTTTGTTTTAGAATCTGGCTTACAGTTGCTTGCCACGGTTGGCGTGGAAGCTTGAACACATTATACCGTACATCACAGAAAATATGCGTTGGGGTGTTTGCAATTTGGCACTCATCTTAACGGTAAAATTCACTCTTTTCGTGCAGAAATGCTTTTTTTGTTAAGAAATTGCTCGTGGATTTCAAAATGAAGAATCAGAAAGATGAAGCCAATGTTGGCTATTCGAGTTTCTCAGTTGTTTGGTTTTGCAGAAGTGTTTGGTATAGCTCGTTCTTTTTAGAAGACTGATGTGTTCGAGGAAACGCTGTGTGTCCTCCGTGCGTGGGTCTTTGCTTAAGCGCGCAAACATATACTCGATTTTACGCTCAGCATTTTGCCCTTCGTTTTCAAGAAGGATCGCTTCTTCAACCTGTAACAGGTCTCGAGTCGCCTGCCCACCGCCGGGTGCGTAGGCTCTAGTGCTGCGTTAATTCCTATTTTATTTTTAAAAGAATTTTAATCAAGTTTCATGTGTTTTTTTTTAATTTGTTTTTGTTGCCATCATTAACATTAAAATAATTATCCCTGAACGTTCTTCAAATCCCCAAAAATTAATAATTTGTGATCCGATAATTCTTTGTGGAAAGATTATCGCGATATTTTTAAAAGATTTTTTATCATTTGATTTGTGATTATAGATTAATTGGTAAATCCCATATTTTTTTTAATATATTAATTTTATTGCTGAGCGCGGTTGGTCACCCAGTAGTTCGCCCCGCGTGCCACGGACAACTCAATGGGCCACCGCAAAGTAGCCGGGAAGTACTCGCCGTGTTTATTATCTCAACCTCTGCTCGTGTTTGTAACGGGGTTACACAATGTGATTCACACAAGGTTACTGTGTGACACACACGAGGTTACAGTGTGGAACACACAGGTGTGTGTGACACATACTAACAGATCAGTACTTGGTATTAACCATAAATAAGTACGGATTCCAAAAAGATAACAAAGAAACAGTAGGTGGCTCGTGAGCCAGTCAGGATGCATTTGATTAGGTTTTACTATGGTAGATAGAAAAACTACATAGGTTCGCACCATGCGGCATTGCCGTACTTAAGCAATAAATAAACCAGTTTTGGAAAAAGACACGTAGCGTCTAGTTGCCGTGATGTTAAGGCTTTAGACTCTAGGAGTCCGTAGATAGGGATCGTACAGACTCGTACTCAGACTCGGTGAGTCTACGTCTTCCTCTGACGCACGCTACGGCAGCCCCGCTGCAGTGTCAGTCTCAGCCTTCTCAGCCTCAACTCGTCTGCTCCTCAGTACTCTCTCAGTTCCAGTACTCTCTCAGTCCGTCAGTTCCTCAGTACTCTCTCGGTCCGTCGGTTCCTCAGTACTCTCTCGGTCCGTCGGTTCCTCAGTACTCTCTCTGTCTCTAGGCCACGCGTAGCCGCCGCCACCGCGGAAGGCCCCCAACTTCTGGTGCGTCCCTCTCATGTGCTCCAGACACTCGACTTATGCCCGAGCCCGCGAATTATCAACTGATACCCACCGCTGCTGCTGCGCATTGCTCACCGTTCACTAGATCCGTCCCTCTACTTGCGCGCGACTCCTCACCGAAGATCTCGGCTTCGCACGACTTCAACGTGCTACTCTTCGTCGCACTTCGACGCGGTACTTCAACGTGGACTCTAAGTCGTCGATCTTTTTCGCCCGCCCCTGTGCTTCGGCTGCTGCTGTTGACACATCCGTTGTCATCACTGCCCTGTTGATCTCTCGCTTCGTCATGGTTCACTTCTAAGTACTCGTGATACTGTCTTGATCCGCTACACGCCTTCTTCAAACCTGAGTTTTCCACGACTTTGTCGTGCTCGAACAACTCGTCGTATTCAGTAATAGAGACCCACCATTTGTCGTTGTTCTGCGTCTGGCGTGGACGTAAGGGGCTACGGCTCATACTCCAGCACGTAATACCCATCCTTATTGCGACGTCACCTACGTCATAACCCCACCAGCTACTGGATCGGTCGCTTCCAAGCGTTCTCAGTATCTCCTGCTCGATACGGTTGTTTACCAGCCCGATTCGTCGTGACTGCGTGTACAGCCGCCACCGTTGTTGTAGTAGTTTCTCTTGTCGCCCCGTCATCGGTTTCTTTATCGACTTGGCCTTCATACTCCAACTGAGCTTCTATATCTGCCGCCGCCCGCTTCAACTTCACCTCCCGCTGGTGATACATCGCGAGGAAGAACACGTGTGCTATAAATTGCTCGCGCCCTCCTGCAGTGTCTTATAGCTCAATCAAAAAGTTGTCGTACCCCGTTATATCAATAATGCGAATTGATCCCGCCCACAGATGCACAAACTTCGTCGCTGTCGGACCTCGAGGAGGGCGAAACATCCAAACCCTATCACCAATCTTGAACGTTCGCCGTTGTCTTACCTTTCTATTGTAATATCGCGCTTGTCTCTCTTGTTCACGTTCCGCGCGCGTTCGGTACACTCGTGACTGCTCTTCATCGCCGCCAACAACCTTCGATGGTAAACAACCTTCGATGGTAGACCGTCAAGTCGCCAGCTTCTGTCACACTCGTTTCTCACAGTAGTTCACTGGGTGACCGCAATCTCCGACCCAGCATCAATTCCTTTGAAGATAACGCCACCATCCAATGACTACCAGAAATATATGCATACACGGCGAAATCTATCCACACATCCCAATCGTTCTGTGGTCCTTGTGCATGTACGTCGCGACAAGATCCTTCCAAGTGCGGTTAAACCGCTCCACTAACCCTACCATCTGGGGTCGATACGGAACGGGGTTGACCTGGTCCGCTGGCAACATCAATACGAACTGCCCAATAGCTTTCCCCGCGAGTTCAGGTGCGCCGTCAGTTAACAGTTCCCTGAATACACCGAATTTCAGAATTACCGATTGCATCAAAAATTGCGCGACGCGCTCAGCTGTATGTTCCTCCACCGTGACAGCCACCGCATATCAAGTAACATATTCGACTGCTGCAATTGCGTACCGATACCCACCATCGATTATGGGTAGAGACCGGCCACATATAACGCCCATCGACCGCAGGCATCGCCTCCCCTAATACTACGTAAGGGTGGGATCACTTCCCGAGGCCGGGCCTTGCGGCTACCGTATTCTTGACATCCCCGAACTCACAATTTAACTTCGCGCTGCAAATTCGGCCACCAGTAAAGTTGTGCTACTCTAGAGTACGTGTGGGTTGCTCGCAAATGTCCTGCCCACACCGAGTCATGACTATTCTATATCACTACGGGCCATAGTGAAGGAGGTAAAATCGCTCGTCTGCCTTGGGGCGTTCGTATCACAATCAACTCAAATTCATCCGTGACCTCCATCCCACGATGCGTCCCAGCTTCTTTCATTCGCTGCACGAGACTACAACGTGTCTGTGCCGCGCGGATATCGTCGGCAACGTCTGCCCCTTGAGCGGCTATTCTCCTTCTTCAGTTCGATGCTCGTTCTCCTCCATCTGGCGCATTCTGCCTTCTTCAGTTCGTGGTAGGGTGCGGGGTCCCTGAATCAGTGCGGGTCTCAGCAACCTCCACACGTGTGTAACCGCCTCCTTCCTTGTTACTTCAGTAATCGTCTCGGGATCAACTTCGTAACGCTGCACTTCGCGTGACTCGTCGGGTGTTTTTGTTAACGCCTACCATCGGGTCATATACTGCTTCCGAGATTTCTCGTTCACCGTATTAGATTCCCCCACGTCTCTCGTTGACTGGTCATTATCTGCAGCAACATGTTTCTGTCGCCGTCGTCGTTTTCCTTCTGCAGCTAACATTTTTACGGGCGCCCTCAAAATCGCGTCTGCTACTACGTTAATACTGCCTGGGCGATATTGCACATCAAATTCCTATTCTTGAAGCGTCATTGCCCAGCGATGCAATTTCCAGTAAGATTATTACTCGTCATCAACCATTTCAATGCCGCGTGATTGGTAAGAATCGTGAAGTTCCTCCCATAAAGGTAAGGGCGGAACAACGTTATAGCCCAGCCCACAGCAAGACACTCCAACTCGGTAATACTATACTTGCTTTCAGTCTCACTATTCACCTTACTAGCAAATGCGATGGGTTGCCAGCCCTTTCCGTGATCCTGCATCAAACACGCGCCTAGCCCGATGGCACTGGCATCTGTTGGCAATTGAAACGGGAGTGAGTAATCAGGGAGAGAAGCAGGGGCTTACCCGTTAAGGCTGTCTTTACCGCCTCAAATGATTCCTCTTGCGTCGTCGTCCATTCCCATTCCACGCTCTTCCTCAACAACTTCGTGATTGGTGCCATCATCGAGCCAAAGCCAACCGCAAACCGTCGATAGTAGCATGCGAAAATGAACAAACCGTTTTACTCCTTCCGCATCGCTGGGAAACTGCTGAACTGCGGTTACTAGGCGCTGCACTGGTCGAACACCATCTCTGCTTAGTTCGTGTCCGAGGCACTCCATACGTTGCATAGTGAATCGGCACTTTCGTAACTTTAGGATCAAACCTGCCGCCTTCAATCCCTCTAAGACATTGGGCAGCACTACCACGTGACGTTCCATTCTGCCCTTAGTAAACCCAACAATGTTATTAGATAAACAAGGCAGGTGCTCCAAGTCAACACATGGTTCATCATCCGTTGACAAGTAGAGGGGCATTATATAGCCCGAATGGCATACGCACAAAACGATACAATCCCTTCTTCGTCAAGAACGCCGTTTTATCTCGATCTTCGAGAGCTACTATAATTTGCCAATATCCTGCTTTTAGATCTAACGTAGTGCCCCGCTCATTGCCTCCAGATTCTCATCAATGCATGGTAAAGGGTACACGCCCTTCTTCGTGATTTCGTTGAGTGTTCGATAATCTACGCAGAATCTATTTTGTTTCATCCTTCTTCCGTACCAGAACAACAGGGAACCTCCAAGCCCCGTTGCCCTCCTCGATAACTCCGGCTTGAAGCATCTTCGCGGCATCCTCACTACTTCATCCTCATTTTGGGCTTGCCGCCGTCGCTTTAGCAAAACCAGTTCTGTCCCTCCGGTATCTATGTGATGCTGAATATTAACTACCGTTGTGGGAGGGCAGTCGCCCTCGCTGATTGTCACTTTTCTGTATACCCTAAGCGACTGCAACATCAAATTCCGATCTTTGGTGCCTTCCACCCCAATCTGAACCTCGTCTTCATTATCCAAAGGTGCATTACCGTCACCATAACCGCCTAGCCATTTCTGCACTCGTCGCGTATTCAGCCCTCCTTTCACCGTCATAATCGTCATATCATCGTCGAGAGGGATCGACGTACCAAGTTCTTTCTTGTTAGGAAGGCGCACCGGCGCAATATTAGAGTTAAGAGCTGGAACCCCGGCTCGTCCCCCTCGTGCCGTTGTCACCGTGACTGCTAGCATTACCGTCCCGACCTTCCTCGTCGGCAAGAAATACCTTGTTCCTCATCAGCAGCCGAAACAGCCACTTCAATAAGCGTTACCGCACTGACCGTCAACTGAACCTTTCGCACCATTCTGACTGCCGCTATTCGGGTGCTGCCTGCTTCATGGTAAGCCTCGAAAGGAATTATTACTGCTCGTTCTTCTTCGCGATATCTCACTTCACTTTTATGGAAATCCATCACCACTCCTCTGGCGACTTGAGATTATGCGAACGAGGCTTGGTAGTCGAGTGTTGGTTAGGAAGGAAATCCGAAAGTGAATTAGATTGAGTTAAGCAAAACTACATATCAATAGTTGTTCTACCATGTCTTACCAACAACTGTACGAAGTCCTGGCTTCTACCTCCAACCTATACGTCCGGGGGAGCAAAAAGAAACTGTGTATTCGGTTGTAAATCGCATGAATAAGGGAAAGTTGAAGTTGCCTTCCCTCCGCCAATCATAACTCTGGGTTCCACATTAAGTTCGCACAACCAGGCACACTGCAACAACTTCACAGCAAGCACGTACCTCGTTACAGAGCTGCACAACTGCGAAGTGGACAATCGCAACATGGCTTTCATGAACCTACTCCCAGAAGAGACCCGTTGGTACACCCGTCTACTATGCATGCGTCGACGGTCAATTGCTCCCCGAACACGGTGTTCATCCGGAACCGCTTAACTCCA
Organism: Phytophthora fragariaefolia; assembly: GCA_030267785.1. Taxonomy (NCBI): domain Eukaryota; phylum Oomycota; class Peronosporomycetes; order Peronosporales; family Peronosporaceae; genus Phytophthora; species Phytophthora fragariaefolia. The sequence continues at coordinate 17,722 of BSXT01018975.1, forward strand.
ATCACATCAAGCAGGAAGCCACCGATGCCTTTGACGTATTCTACGTGCTGCTGCACTCGACTTGGTCCACATGCTACATCCATTCGGTTCCCGCAACCGTGTATCGGGCACTGCTGTCCAATTTCACTTAGCGCCAACTACCCCAGACATCTACACGTGCCGTAGGCAGATCGTCATTGGCTTCTATGTACTCTGTCAAACTTTCCTCGGGATCACTACTGGTAGTGCTGCTTCGTCGCTCTCGTTGCACCAGGCTCACACACACCACAGACCCGTTGCGGACTTCCCGCACCGCCGACCGCTGCTTCCGATTCTCATCCAACTGTTGCATTGCTACCTTGACTTGCTGTCTTCGCTCTGCTTGTCGCGCCTCTTGCACTCGTTGCCGTTCTTGGGCCACTCCTTGCTGCTCCTGTTACCGCTTCACCCGCGCTCTACGAACACGTTCTCGCTTGGCCTGCTTCCGGACCCGACGCTTCACAATCCTTGTCTTCGCGATTATCGACTTCTCATCGTCGACCTCCTCGTTCTCAGCCTCGTGGAATACGGTGCTGTGAACTTCACTCAATGTCGTTGCATCATCCTTGCTGTCGTGGCGCTCTGCCTGCCCTGCTATTTGTTCCTTCTGGTCTGTTCGTACATACCTCTGACTCGCCAATGCGGGACGCACTGTGGCCATGTAAACTGCCGTGCGATTTCCGTCCCGTTTTGCCGCGTCATCCGGCGTCTCGTGTCGTAACTTGTCTACTATTCCGTTGCTCATCTTGACCCGTTGGCCCACTGGTTGTGGAAGGTTGTGCTCTCCCGGACGTTGTACCCCCTCTACTACACCCGTTGCTCGTATTCCTCCGACTTCGGCTTCGGTTCTCGTTTCTTAAAGTAGTCATCGTTCCGTGTATTGGCTTCAGTGTCTGGGCACCCCCTCGCCATGTACCCGTAATGTCGGCATGCATAACATCTGATGTCGTTAGGACACTCCGTCACCCAGTGCGTGGGCTCTCCACATCGAAAACACCACCGCCTCCTCGTCACGGGATCCGCGAGCACCGGTCGCGACCCGTTGGCCGACTTCTCCTCTGCTTCACCGCGGCCTTGGATCTCTTCTTCTTCTGTAGTCTCGACTCGTTTTCACTATCGCTCGCTTCCACAATTTCGCGTCTTTCTCGCTTCACGAGTGGTCTCGACCCGCTTCGCTTCAACTCGTTAGCATCTCGGGCGGCCACTCGCTCCCGCTCTACTTGCAGAGGCTCATACCAATACTTCCCATTCCATCGATGGCCAGGTGTTTTGTCCCACATACCTGAGAGAACTTCTTACAGATCTCTAGAGGGTTAGTGAACATAGCCACATGCTCCACCTCACTCTGGGTTGCGACACTGCCGTCCGTCCTACTCGTTGGTATCGCGCTGCTGATCCCCGGAATAATCGTCGTGGGACCCATCGTTCCTTCCATTGGTGCCACGAAACGACTCGGTGCTGTTGCCCAAGGTTGGCCGATATTACTCATTCCTCGCACCACATTCTCCATCGGGTCGTCGATCTTCGTTGCCTTGCGCACCGCGGTCTCAAGAGCGCGAGGTTTGGAGTGCTGCCTAACTAGTTTGCGTGTCGTCATCTCCAGGCATCTGTAAAACTGAGCCAGCAGAATACGATCTCGAACGCGGTTCCTCCCCTCGACATTTCGTAATCCTGCTGCAAAGTCTGCGTATGTTTCACCAATCGCATGCTAACTCGCCGTTCTGGTGTTGACTTGTCGAGTTTTTCTCCATACCGCCTCAACAACGCCTTCTTCAGTTTCTTCTACGTCTTGTCACGTTCTGGCATGCGCCTGTTTGCATCGACCCACCAGCTAGCCGCATTCTCCAGAAGTTTATTGCCCAAAGTCAAATTAACTCGTGGTCAGACCACTTGCCGTGGCCCACCAATTTCGCTCCCTTCAGTGGTAAATCAACACGTCGATGCCAGCATGTCAGGAGACAGCGTGAATATGGGCAAGTCCAGGTCCTTCATATTCTTGCGTCGTGGACGGGCATCATGTCGTCGCCTTCGTGAGTCGCGTTGTCTGCGTTCGCCTTTGAGCAGCCTCCTGGTCTAGACTCGCGCGCTCGTCCTTCGCTTGCGAAACACCGCACTTGTAATCACCCCGGTTAATTCGCCGACGCCGTCACTTGGTTTCAGTATGATCGACTCTTCAACCGGGTAACTCCCACCATCTTGTTCACATCCAAAATCCTTCGCATTGATATCCTCCTACCATTCGCTTCGTTTGACGAAGGCGGTGTGAGGTTGGACCTTTTTCCGGTCGACGATGAAGAACCCAGAAGAGGTGGTAGTACCACTGATAAAGTCCCAAAGGGAGGTCGACGAACAGATCTCGGCGAAAGATGTGCTGGGAGCCCAAATGACGCATTGAATGCGCCACCTGGATCGGTCGTCGAATTTAAATTGCAGCGAAACTGCCCAAGTTGGATCACACACGATTTATGGGTTCAGTGAACTAATAGTCTGGTACCCAAGGTGCGATTCGACCTGTCGGGACGGCCCTCGAGCGTCAAGGTGACGAATGTCTCTGGTCGCCGATGTGGCGCCCGGAGCACTTCATTATTGCATTTTGGGCGCCCAATGACGACGAAAAGTTTGTCAAGTCAAAGCACGACAAGGACTCCCTCCCATCCGAACTTCAAGGCATATACTCGAGCAATTTAAACGAACGCGTCCACCAACTGTAACTGGGTTGGGTATCGACGGGCTGCCGCGGTTGTCTGAGCCTGCAGTGGAAGCCAATTTTGTGTTGCATCATATCGTTCATCACTGCTCCTATCATCATCATCGTCATTCTCGTCAGATTCGTCAGAGGCTTTCCTCAGATTCACTGCTACTGCTGTTACTGTCGCCAGGCAACGGAGACCTCCGTCGTCTCGTCGTGTAACGGGCTGATTACGGTTACATTAGTAGGTAAACAAAGCAACATAAATAGGACCCGAAGTAAACCAGCGAAAGAGAGGATCCAACGACAGTCCAGACAGAACGAATCCGGCGAGTACGGGTTGCCCAAGATGAAGAACGGAGGTGGGCGGATTTGAAAGCCTACCTCAGGGGTGACGTTGAATTGCTGAGCTTCAAGAGAGAAACAAACGCGAGTAAGCTCGCCGATCATTTCGTTTTCGACGAAGATGGATTGCTCCAATACGTGGGCAAAGGACGCAAGCTCGACGAGGTCGGCGAACATGAGCCGCAACTGCGCCTGGTGATACCTACTACTATGATGGACGAGGTCCTATAAAGCTGCCACGACTCAATCGAAGGAGGTAATCAAGGGATAACCCGTACGTTCCATCGGATCCAGAAGGACTACTATTGGGTCGGTTTGTACGCCACGGTAACACGGCACGTCGGTGCCTGCGCAGACTGCAGCACCAACAAAGAGAAACCCTATTTCAAGGGTTATTCACCGGGCAATGTGTTCGCCGAGCGACCTTTCCAGCTGCTGTCGATGGATTTTGTGACACCCCAGCCAAAGACTCGGCGAGGGAACACATCGCTGCTGCTGCTGTTCCAGTGCTCGTTTATGGACTACGTAAGCGCCAAGGCCACGAGCAGCACCGAGGCACAGGACATCGCCGAAGTATTCGAGGAATACGTGTTCCGACGTTTTGGAGCGCTGATGATGATACGGCGCGACCGCGATCCAAGGTTCATGAGTGAAACTTTCAAGGCGTTCGCCGAGCTAATACAAGCGAGGTCAAGAGCGACACTGAGTTACCGGCCTCGGGCCAACGGAAAGCAAGAACGCTCCGTCAAGCCCATCGTGCAGACCGTCAATGTTTATGTCGAAGACCCTCTCCAGCAGGATTGGGATGATATCGCCGAGAAGATGGCCGACGCGATCAACAACTCTATGGCCACGACAGAAAAGATACGTCTTTCTATCTCGTCCACGGATGGGACGCACAGTCGATACTAAATGCAACGAGAAGTTCACTGACAATCGGCGATGGTAGCCTAACGGACGCTGCAGCATGGATAAGAGAAGCTAATCGACAACACGAGGTCGCACTAGCTATTGCAAAGCCGTACCAAGCCGCCGCGAAGGCTCGACGGGCTAAGGAGCATAATGAAGCTTTTGGAAGACTAGAACGGATGGCTGTACCGATCGGCGAGCGAAGCGACCCAACCGAGGTCGGCGATTCAACTAGTGATCCCACCTATCGGCCGCTGTTTGAACCTGGGAGTCGAGTGTGGCTGTTTATGGAACTTGTAAAACCAGGCCTGACCAAGAAGATCGCCCACCGGTGGCATGGTCCCTTCTGTATTAAACGGAAGGTGGAGGAATTCGCCTATCAGCTCGAGCTACCCGACAAGGCTGGATACCGATTTTATCCAGTTGTTCACGTGTCCAGACTCAAACCAGTGCGCGGGGACAATCGCCGACCCACTGCAGAATTAGTCGACGAGCTCGGCGAGGATGACAGATTTGACTTCGATGAGGAGCTGCTGCCCGAAGGCAGCTGGGAACCAGAGGCAGGGGACGATGAGTATGTCGTCGAGGCTATCCTCGACATCGATGGCCAATTTCAACCGGTACCGAACGAAACCAGCGCGAATTCTACGTCAAGTGGCGGGGCTACGATGACTCAACTTGGAAACCAGTATCGAATTTATCGTGTGGAGGATTGCTATTCGGCTATCTCCTGCAGCGCAAGCGCGAGAACCGTTTCCAGATGGTTCAGGTTGCCGATGAAAGTTAGTAAATACGCGAGATATCCCTCGGTGATGGGTACAGGTCACCGAGCTTGGGAGAAAGCTACGCTACCACATGATGATCTCGCCGAAGGTGGGCACAGGCCCTCACCGAGAGTATTACGACTGTGCCAACAAATGCATGTTTTGATTTGAATTAATTTGATATTAACTGGAGAAAAAAAGGCGGAATGCATACTACGAAAGAAGCCTCCAACTAAACTATTAGCGAACGGCATCTTGAGGCTTGGCAAAAAAACCAACAACTTGGTCAGCGAACGAAGCCCTAAGCCGAGTGGGCGATATTTGGTGGGCAGAACTCGATCTCGCCTGGGCGATTGACTGGAGCCGGAGTGTTCAGGCGGAGTGCTGGCAGTTCGGGCCCGGCGATCAACCTCTCATCCTCAACACAAGCGGCAACCACCTCCGAATCCGCGCCCTCTGGAACGAACAACGGAAATTCGGGATGGTATAGCCGGAAAAGGATGTTATACGGATGTCGTACAGGTACGGTAAGCCACCACAAACGTCATGGCTCGTGGTTATCAATACGGTTGGCCTGGGCGATCCCATCTGTAGTCCTAAGGAACCATGGAAGGTTCACTGGCTGGCAGAATGGGATCGCCGGATCGAAACAGACCTCCGTGTCGACCAAGGGAGCTGGCAGGCCATCAATCTTATTGGTTACCGCTCCCACCACAGCATCGCGCAGCACATTGACAGTCAGGCGCAAGAGGTCAGACCGCTGCTTCCGCCCAAGCCGGTAGTCCTTCAGGGGTTTACACAACGCCGTGAACTCGTAGTCAATCCGGCTTGTTCGTTCACTGACGAGGAAGGCCTCGGCGAGCCACACATTCACGCTAGACATGATGATCCAGTGCATGCACTCCCAGAGTGCGAGAAGCATGCCTTCCCAGACAACTCCACGAAACTTGCATGACTCAGCACCTCCAACTGCAAGCCAGGCTTCTTAGATCGCTTCCCCTTTCGACGGGAGGACAGACTTCCAACACCGAATCGTCGACGAAGAAGAGGCTGTGCGGTAGGAGCCGCAAAACGACCACCAAGGGTGCCCAGAATCGCCGACATCCATGAAGGCGGCAAGGCAGGCGATGCTACATGGTGTAGGCTCAATTCGCTCGGCATCTGATCTGCAGTCTTCTCCATGGTCACCGATACAACGCAGGAGCTTAAGATCTTCTCCCAACAGCGCTTGGAATCCTTGTGAAAAAACGGGAGATCCCGCAGCCACTTCATAGCGCCGACTCGCGAAAATCCAACAGAGTGCTTGCCGCCGCACGAGCCACTAGCACCTTAACGTCGACGTGATGAGGAGGCACATCATCATTGCTCTTGGTACGAGCTTTGGCATCCGAAGCAACCAGCTTTGCCTTGCCCGCCGACGGTTTGCTCAACGATTTGAGCTTGGATACGTCTTTCGCCGACCGAATCGCAGCAGTTGGTCTGGCTTTGGTCGCTGGCTGAGGCTTGGACGCATCTTTCGCCGACCGAGCCGGAACCGCCGCCTTAGCGTTGTTCGCCGAGTTCGATTTAGGAACGCTTTTCGCAGAGTGTGCTGGGGACTTCGCTGGAGGTGGAGGCTTGGACGAAGCAGGAACATTGGCCACCGCCGAAGCTGGAGCGGCGGTCGTAACTTGTTGTGGCTACACGACCGCGGTCGGCGAGGCAAGAGGCGGAGAACCAGATCCAGCCAATGAGCCGGCCCGAGACTTTGGCTTTGAGGGGTCGGCGAGCGTGGACCCATCCCCAGAGGAATCCGATGTCTCGACGAGCTTATTCGACAAGTTGGGAGAAGTTGCGGCTGAGCCGCCTCCCGTCGAATCGCCGCCATCAGAGTCAAAATCGCCGGGACTCCACGCTGGGCGGTTGCCAGGAGGAAGAGCACGAATCACGACCGAAATTAGTAGCTCCACTAAGCGACGCGAGCATCGAGGCCGCTTCCGGCTGCTTGGAGGCGGACGAGCTCTCAACACCAGACGAGTCAGCGCCCTCCAAGTCCTCAGCCAACGCAGACGACGAGACCGGCGAAGTAGCTGAAGCCACGTCGATGATTAAATTCTGAGGGGCCTGAGTCAGAGATGTTGAAGTCGCTTGAGGACTTGGTGGAGGTGCAGAGGTCGACGAAACAGCGGCTGAACCAGAACTTGCTTGAAGGCCATGTTCACTTGACGAAGCGATTGCTGCAGCTTCGTCGAGCACCTCGGAGTCGTTATCCGACTCCCCAGCGTGAAGCAGGCGCTGAAAGGTGCGGGACGACGAAGGGGGGCAAGGTCGGCTTCGTCTTCACTCTCTTTGCTAGGTGAATGCGACACCGTGGCCCGAGACTTTGCGGACTTCTTGTTTGTCGACCGCTTCGGCGAACATTTCTTGGACGGAATCGGCGAGGGGGTCGGGTCGCTCGAGCCTTCTTGTGGTAACGAGACGAAGTCGACGAGCTACTAGAAGCATGACTGGACATCAACGCTGACCCAGAAGAATCGGCGTCAGAATCCGGCGAATGCCGGCGCTTGGTTCCGGAGCGAGACGGAGAACTAGGTCGGTGAACGGTCGTATTCCGGGTCGGCGACGATGGAGCTGACTGGGATCCGCGACCTGGAACGCTCAACGAGCGAGAGCGAGTGGACGAACGAGAGACGCGCTGCGAGCGAGCTAAGTGCCGACCGAAGTCATCACTCGACGACCTAGGAAGCCAAGAAGATGTTTGGTTGGTCGGTGAAACTAGGAGTCGTCGAGGGGGCGGCATCGCAGGAGTCACAGGCGCTGCAGGGGTTGCTGGTGGCGAATTTCGCCCACCACGGTCGCTGAGAATACCGAGGCCGGCTTGACGAAGCGTCTCGCTTGCCGAACGAAAAGCGTCCAGCTCGGCAGCAGTAAGTCCCGGTATTGGTTGACCTGGAACGAACAAGATCGGTGAGCGAACAAGTCAATCGATGAGCGCCAACTCACAAACTCACCGAGCATTGCAGCCACGACCAAGAAAGGGCTGCGACGTTAAAATTCGCTGGCCACTCGGGATATGCGGATTGTGCGAAGGGGTCGACGAATCTCGTTGTCCTTGTCAGCGAGCTGGCGCTTGAGAAGTTGGTGGGCAGACGTGTTAACCATAGCAACTGCATCCGGCAGCGACGAATTTGGGCCGTCAACTCGTAACAGCGCCCCAAGGCCAATTGGCGGTTGCCAGCGTCACGGTGATAATCAGCGGTCATCGAGGCAATGATCCACCCCTTGTCATGGATGGTGGTGTCGTGACGAATGCGCTCAGTACTCCACGAATCCCGCTCCAAATTCGTCGCGTGATGGGGCTCTTGTAACGAAATGTTACGATTCTCCAATTGAGCCACTTAATCCTTGAGCGACTGGACCAACGCAGACGCAGTCGTTTTGGGCTCTTGGAGCTGGGAAACGCGCTCCATGGTCTCGCGCAGCTCCAGCAGGTCCGCCCGGGCCCGGGCGGCGAACGCGTCAGCCTGCCGTTCACCAGCGACCACAGCTGGGTGAGGGTCGCCGACGATCTCCTTCTCCAACGCGGCGATAAGGTCGTCGATCGAAGAAGACCCTTGAAGTCGGCGAAACAACGCGTGAGACGGCTCTGGGAAAGGCTTGGCAACAGCGTATGAAATTAACTTGCCCAGCTTGACGACCCGCTCAGTTTGGGCGAACTCCAAGCGATTATCGTGAAGCTCCAGAACGCGTTCCAGGTCGGCGAGCGTCAGCGCATGCGTCGCCGACGAACGAGAAAGTGACGGAGGACTTGAGCGGTCGTCGAAGACATGGAGGCCGCACCAGATCCTTCAAGTTTTTTGAGCGGATCTGGGGTCACTGGTGCAGCAGGCGAAGCTGGCTCTGTGGACCGAACGGTACTCGAAGAAGCAGTCGACGCCGCTAAATCGACGACCGCCTGCAGAACGGTAATCAAGAACAACGCAACAACCGGTGAGCAGATAAGCCAGCGGGCATGATGGGCGCGGGAAGGTCACGTACCGGCGATGGTGCAGAGGACGTGGGCGACCCAGGCGCGCTCATGCCGTCGGCGAAGAAGTAAGCTCGGCGACCTGCCAGTTGGGCCAGGATATTGCAGTGAAGAGTGATGATCAGGTCACTCGCCGGCTAGGTTCGGGTCCCTATCAGGAGGGTTGTGGTATAGCGCTTTCCGGATTTAGGCCAAGGTTCGCGTACTTTGGCCGGGTCTGCGGTGCTAGCTAATCGGAATCAAGAGTGTACCCAAGACACCGACCCAGGAGTTTCGATTATGTCCAGGGGTTTCAGATATTTCCGAATCTGAGGGGTCGCCGGTCTTACGAGAGGTCGGCGAGCTTAGAGGGTCGGTCAGCGATTGAACTTAGTGTTAGTATTGGAAGGGCCGTAACCGCCCAATTTCATTTGATATTAGTATAGGAACCTGTAGGAAAGGCCTTCGGGCCTAGCGAAGTTAAAGAAAGAAATACAGAGTGGAATATTTGGGGTCCAACACAAGCGACACGCGGCGACTCCTCAGGTAAGCCGTCCCGCGGACTAGATTATGTCCATCGCTGAGGTCGACCGCCCGGAGTGACGGAAGCGACCTCGGCCAAGCGGTAAGTCCAAGAGCGTGTGTGGTGGTGTTCTGGACGTCTGCCCCCGGGGCAAGGAGCTCGCCGAGCGTATGAGCGCGGATTTTTGGCCCGCTCAAGCGATAAAGTCGATGCGGTCTTTCTCCGACGGCCCGTCAAGGCGAAAACCGCCGTCCATCCTTTGGTATAGGGCACGGGTTCAAGGAGGAGGAGAAGAAGGGGGAGAAGGTGATTTAAGGGGAGCGTGCTGTCTGCTCGTGGCACGGCTCCTGGGAGACGGCTTGGGAGGCACCTGAAGGGCGCCACTACACCGCTGTAAACGAACTGGGCGATCTTCGGATTTGCCCGACAAGCCTACGCTCACCGAGAGTAGGTGCGGTGGGAAGCAAACGAGTTTTTGTCCGTCTGCTACACCACAAACATACGCTGCCGTACCTAGAAATAATTGTAAATCGTGCTTGAGCTGGTCTAGGCCAGTTCGGAATGACCTTAACCTTATCCGGGTTGATTCGGGCTCCGTCACGACCAACGATATCCCCCAAACACGGAATTGAATCCGCGCAGAACACACATTTGCTGCGTTTGACGTAGAATCTGTTCTTATGTAGCCTGGCAAAGACTCGGTCCAGCGCGTTCAAGTGTTCTTGCAGACTGGTGCTCCACGTAAAGACATATATGTCATCGAAGTAACTCTGACGAATCTCCGTTAGATCATTTAAAACTCAACGAATTCCAGCGTTGAACGTGGCGGGAGCATTAGAAAGTCCCATAGGAACGACCAGGTATTCATACAATCCGTCTGGCGCCTGGAATGCTATGTACGGGATATTGCACTCTCTCGTTCTGAACTGGTAGTGTCCGCTGAGTAAGTCCAGACAGGAGAAGTAGTAGGCCCCTTGCATCTGCTCTAAATTTTATCTTTTCGAGGCATTGGCATCGTGCGACGAATAGTGTTCAAATTCATGGCACGAAAGTCATGCACAATGCGCCAGCCATCGGGCAAAACGTAGGTGCCCAAGAGGTTATGTAGATAGTCGAATAAGTCCTGCGGCTTCCATGTCGCGCACCCAACGCATGATTCCAGCCTCCTGTTCTGGAGATTGGCGCCACTGTTGACGAAAGATAGCCTCGTCGCTTCGCACATCCATCGCGTGCTCTCCGCGCGCTTCAGGGGGTAACTCTGCGGTAACTTCTGCCGAAAAAAGTCAGGGTATTTCGCAGGTATGGGTAGATAGGATGATCCTTGAAATCCTCTATATCTTTTGCACGAGTTACCACTGGCAAACCTGTGGACTCCACTATTTGCGGCTTTTTCAGTATTCGCCGGAATTGTTTCAGTGAAATGGCTATCATCTCTCCGGTTTCCATCGAGTAAAACGATTGCTGCTCCGTAAATTTGGCCGCAACTTTCATCCGAGCTCGTTCGTGCTTCTGGATAATAGTTTATAGTCGAGCATGCAATGTATCTAATGATGGACGAATGCAACCATTTCTCGAATCGATGCGACTATCCACTTCTCAGTCACGGCATGCCCAGCAGTATCTGTTTGCCTCGTGAAACGGAACAAAAAAACATTCATTTGTGTATGGCTACATTCCTTCTAGGCAGAGCGTGAATCTGATAGTTTGCTTCGGAACTACAAACCATCCCCATTGGCCATTATTTGAGAAATCAAAACGTCATCCTCCATATCATACTCCATCAAGTCCAACTGCTTCACAAATTCTAGTGTTACCGCATTGATCAAGGCTCCGCTATCAACAAAGCCAGTGGCAGCCACTTCTCGTTCATTCAGCCGAACGCTACCGTCCAAGTTCATGAATGAGTGTTCTGGACTATCACCAACGTGGATGAATACTGCTTCACTCTCCACATCCGACTTCGTAATTGCACACTCGACATCCGCCTCAACCGATAACTTCTTCTCCACCAACGCACACTTGTCCCTTTGTATGGGCTTGGGGCTAAATCCACCTGAGCCCCCGTCTTTAAGCGGATTTACTCGTTTAATTGCCCATCGCTGTCGTTAGTATCATCCACGATGAGCTTGTCCATCAGAGCAAAGTATTTAGCCCTGTATGGGTGGTGTCTGGTTTGGCAGCCGTCCGAGCACGCTGTAGTCCCCCTGGACGCTTCGCGGGGAACTTGACTCAGCAATCTTCCAGTTTATGAACGCCTTTACCACAGTGATGCCACTTTTTCTTTTCCCCATTTTGGTTAGTCATTCTTGGTGGTGTAGAGCTGGTCCGGGAATTTAACTTGGTCTTGGAAGGACAACCAGCCGTGTAATTTGCCATATTCTGTTCTGGTTTGGTTTCTTCTATCCGTTCCATTTCAACCTCGCTAAAGCCTTCCGCAATCACGTCTTCATGTAGTGGGCTTCTTACGCAAGATATGTTTCCTCCAATTATTGTTTTTGGGGCCCTTCAGGAAGATCTCCATCGCAAAAACTGGGTCAAGCGGCACAAAGCGAGGTTTCTACTGAAATTTGGCAACGCAGCCATGGTAGGAACCGCGCTGTTTAAAATGCAGCAGCTCATTCCTCAGTATCTGCCGGAAATTAGGCTCCTAAAAGTTTTTCTCCATGGATACCTTCATGACACTCCAAGTCTTCGTTGCCATGGAATGTCTCGTACCAGGTTGTAGCATTCTTACGCGCACACTGACCAAGCTCAAGCCCAACGACTGTGTCATCGACAGCTAAGTCGTAGCCTTTGAAGGTGAAATACGACTCAAATTGGAAGATGAAGATATTGAGCTTCACACCGTCGATGTCACCTTCAAATGTAGGAGGTTTGGTTTCCATTTTTCGTAGCTGTCGAGTAGCAGCTGCCATCTCAACATCTTGGTGTTGACGACTAGATGCACTAGGCACCTGCACCGGAGGTAGCTGCTGCTGCAGATTCGCGACAGCGGCTACAGTCTGCTGAGCAAGTTCCTGCACAGACCCAACTCCAGCGGTATGGGTCTGGAGCTCAGTGATAGCTGCGACCGTATGTGAGACGGCATTTTGAAATCGCCCCGTCGCGACAGTTTTTTTATCGGGTCGATTCTTGAGTCGTCACCACTGTCTGCACGAGTGCATCAATGCCTTCAAGGATTCGGCCGAGGCGGTGATTTACCTGACCGATACGCTCGTCCATTTCGGCCATCGTTGCCTCAACAGGCTCGTTTCGTTCATCGGTAGGGTGAACGGGTCCATTTGCCAGCGCTAGTTGACGTTGGACAGCCTGACCGCGTGTCTCCATGGTCGTTGGTTCTGCATATTCTACTATGTCGCAAAAGCGACGTCACGCTTTGGTATATGGTAGTGCTTGATCAGAGGAAGTTGTAGCTGAAGAACTCGGGCAAGATGCCGTCGCCGTTACAATCAGAACTGGTTGTTCATGAACTGGTAAAATGAGATCTGATTGAGGTTTACTCGTGTCTTGCTAGCTACCTCACACTACAGAACTACATGACACTCCTCTTGATCTCCATGCACACATGTAGGGCTTAATCTGCAACTTCAATCTCAGTTTCAAGCTGTAGAGCCGAAAGCGGATCACAGGAGTCGTGTTTACCCACTAGAAATTATCGTGTTTAACATCACGTACGTGTGCACCAAGCTGCGGTTGTTACACGTATCAACTTTGACGATTCTGTGACGGACCTGCTCTGGTTGGCCCCGGTCATGTATTGCACAATGCACTACGAGTCTCAGTGAGACCTCTTGTCTGCATCCCATTTCAAAACTTCCCTCGCTTCGACTTGTGACCTCCACACGCTTCTCAAAAACATGAAGGTCCAGATTGTTCTTGTTGCCCTCGCGGTTGTGCTGATGCATGTGTAAGTGACACTTATTTAGTGCATGTACTGGTCGACACCTGAGCGCACATGCCAACTATACTGACCGACTTCTCCAACCAGCCATGGTGCTCGGAGACAGTGTGCTGGAACCGACAACGACATCAGATACGAGAGATCTGGCTCCATGACTGCCGACTTCACCCAACGTTCGTGCTCCGCGTCAGGCGGTTCGATCGACCCCAGCCTCAAGGGCAACCAGAAGTGCTGCAACGTCCCCGATGCTCGCCAAGGGCAGTTTAACAGCTTCTGCCAGGGACTAAAGGCTGGGAACCCGAACTACTTCTTTTCCACCGCCCAGCCGTGCTAAATGGAAACACGAGAGCAAAATGGGTACCAATAGATACAAAACTCTCAGTTGCCGCTCTACTACTATACTATCACGTAGCAGGTAATGCAGTAATGTACCCCGTTTTACGTTATCAGGCTACGACTCATTTTCAAATTTGCTAGAGGTGGGCATAAATTTATTTTCGCTTACCTAGGAACGCGTTGCGCCTTCCACCAACCTATTATGAAATACTACATATTAATATAGCCTTCAAGTGTGGTAGTAGTGCTACGTTGTTGTAGTACTGTTGTACTACTACGTAGCACACTCGTGTTTTCTCCTGTTTGGATGTCATGACTAAGCAGGCAATATAAAATACATACGTACACCGTCCTTAGCAGCTAGGCATTGCAGTGAGCGCTGTATACGACACACGTGTGGTTCTCCGTTGCATGATTGTTGGACAGCTCGGTCTACGTCGTTCTAGGTTAGTCTGAGTCAGTGCAACACGTGGGCGTTGGATGTGAGATCGGCCAAAGCGCAGAGGAACTGTTCAACATGACACCAAATCGTGATGTCATGTGGATACGGTGGCCATGTGTGCATTGTGCGTATCTCTTACAGTAATGAATAGCACGACAATAACTTTAAACTGATGTAAATAAGTACTCAACGCTGTGATACCGTAAACCACGGCTTGAGTGCAACACGTGTAAAAAGTCCTCGCCTAATATATTTTTCGTACTTTTTACCCGTAAAAACTCAACTTGCGCACACAACCACTAAATCTAATTTTGCGCGCCAAAGTGACTTCCCCCCACTCTGTTTTTCGCAAGATGCCATGCCGACCCAAGAACACGAACAAGACGAAGCAGCGGGTACGTCGATTAATACTTTAGAGTTCATTATCGTAAACTAATTATGGTACTGTTTAGGCTCTCAAGATGCTCGAGGTAACTGGAGCTACAGCCGTCGCAATCGCGGCAGCGGTGGGGATAGATAAATCGACGCTCTACCGCTGGAAAAAGGATGCCGATCGCCTCACCGCTGCGCGTCCTAACAAGCGCTTCGTCAACCCGGCCACGAAAGCGCACATGTATGTGCAGCATCCGGAGCTTGAGCAAAGGTATGATTTTCTTTACATCTATTCTGCTGTATTGCGTTTAACAATTTTTTGAACGTATTCGTATGCAGATTGCTGGAGTGGATCATTAATATGCGCAAGAATAGATACCTATGCGTCTCTACCCACTGCCTCCTCCTCATGCACTCCAAGTTCGATTCTGCTCTGTTCGCTTCGCGTTCACGAGCGGCAAAC
>BSXT01018977.1:0-21040 GCA_030267785.1 Phytophthora fragariaefolia
ACTAATGGATACATTCAGGTGGGCCACATGCAGTGTGGTCACCATTCATAGTAGGAAGCACTACTATTGGCAGAAAGCAACAGATATCTGCCAATAAGAAGCATGCATTAGGATAGAGATTCTGCCAACCACTCGATGGCAGATCCTCTCTTTATAGATATCAGTTTTAGGAGGCAAAGCCGAAGTTAACATTTCAAATTCAGTTCTCATTTTCTACCAAAAGGTTATTAATAAGTCTTTATTTAGATCTAACTATACTTAGTGAACTAAGTATACTTAATCTAATATAAATACACCTACGCTTCCTCCTACACGTTGCGCACACGTGTAAGCTAAAGTAGTGAGCTAAGTAAGCCCACTACAGGAACAATATCACCGTCTGCGTTGCCGCAAACTAATGCGCTCACGTTAACTCGACTGTCGGATTGCTGTACATTTGCCCGGTATCCTTTAGACGCTAGTACCTTCGGCTTCGCGCCAGAAGCTTGACCACACATCCCGGTTTCATCTAAATTCCAGATTCGAGAGGGAGGGATCCCCTCACAGCTTTCAAAGACCTCCTTGAGATTGTTGAAGTGGATATCAACATTCTCTACAGTGGACGCTTTTGCTCTACAGACTTCTAAGCTTTGGGCTTGGCGTCTGCTGAAGTGTGATTTATTGCAATGTATGAAGTTGTTGGTCCAGCTAGCTGATGGGAAGGTTGCGGGTATTTCACGTGTATACGGACTTTCCTCAACAACTTGTCGGATAAACATACTCAACTCGGATCTTGTGAAGCAAAGCCCTCTCTTCGTACGCGCATCAACGGCCTTCAGCACTCCTTGGACCTCACCGTCAGTAAAAATTGGCTCCGGACCTGGTTTAGCATTCAATGGAACTTGTCCGGTGACACGGCGATGTAAAGAACTACGGGATACGCCGAAAGCCTTAGCAGCCCCACGTAGTGACATCTCCTTCCTCTTCATGGCTGCCATAGCCCTCTCCATTTGGGCGAGAGTAGGTTCACTAGGCACGTCGATGTTAGGCTCAATAACCTTAACCATGGTGACAAGAAGGGAACTTTGACGCGGTGCACAATGAGATAAACTGCGATCTGCGGAGTTGCTAGAAGATCGAGTCCATTTCTACCAAAATAGCCTGGTTACTATGAATAGTTGCTGTGTCCCATGATTGTGTGTCCCATAACCCTGGCAGAGCGGATATCCATGCGTGGATACATGCACGTAACGAACTGCAAACAGTCAACCGTTGGAAAAGTGCAGTGCATTAAGATGGATGTTCCTCGCCTCACATAAAACGATCTGATGGCGCGTCGCAACGTGTTGAATGGAGCTTCGGCATGGGAGAGAGAGGAAAAGGCCAACCAGCAACGGGGCTATGCTGCGCAGCTCCAGGAACAGGTAATACAATATGTATCTGTATATGTACATGTATTACTGTTGTTGCATCAGCACGGAAGTCTCCGTGACAAGCCAAGAGTCTCACCAGCATCCCCAGGTTCTGCAGAAACAAGCTAAGCAGGAACAAGAGAAAGCGCGCAAACAGCAGGAGCAGCGCGAGGAGTTAGAGCTGCTGGTAAGGAGGGCACCCTCCCAAGCCCATAATTCGAGTGCACCTACTTACTGCGTCACATGTAGGAGCGCGAACGCGCCGCAGTAGCTAAGACGTACCACCCACCACAAGGTCAAGATGCGTCCGAGCCATCATCACCACCTGCTCAGTCGCCTGGCCGTGTTGGTTCCATGCCCCAGAAGCCTGTGGTGGATCTTCAGCACCAGGGAGCGCAGATATCGTCACCACCGAAAGCTACCGCTGCGGAGATTAGTCCTGGTGCAGCCGTGACGGAGTCTGCTCACGATAATCCTGCGTGCACTGCAACCAGCTACAGCAGTTATGGCTCCTATACACCCTCTTTCAGCTCTCCACCCTCCGTGTTCGAGTCTGTATTCCGGGAGCCCGGTATTGGTGCGCGCTCGATCACGTTTTACGCGGATTTGGCAGCACTTCACCGACTTACTTCGGAGGTTTGCGAATAGGTGGCATTTGTTTAATTCTATGATTTCCTCGTGACCTTTGCGTGCATGAACCTGTCGTCTAATGCCCAGTTGGACTCAGCAGCGAAGCAGAGGTATACAAAGGCTCAGGTCAGTGTGTGTTCTGTGCGCCCGTTGACAATGAAGTTAATATGGCGAACTCGGGCTTACAACGCAGAGCAGCTACATCAAACCAAGTTTTTTCTGTTCGGAGGAGCTTCTACCCCATGCCCCGTTGAGTGCTTCGCCATGCTCTCCTGTCAGTTTGACCAAAGCACGGGAGGGGAAAGGGGCCATTCTAACTGTAGCTTTCATATCCCATTTTATCAGACACCCCGAGACGACAACGAGCTTGAAAACAATCCTGCGGCATTTCTGCCACACAAAGAGTACGCACGCATAACGCCGTGCTTAGGCCAAACGAAGCCACTCACATATGGCTTGGTATTGTTTGAATTGGTCAAGTGATGATGGATTGCGAGGTGAAAGCGTACTGCTCCCACTCGAAACAGCAAAACCCTCAATACGTTCTGATTGGTCAAAGGCAATGCTGAAATCACAAGCCCGTTGTCCAGTACAACAATTCGATGCTGTCGGTATTGAAGATGAAGCAGAAGGTGACGTCTTGGATAATTGCAGCGAGATGATGAGCTATACAACCTCAGACCAACGCTTCAAGCCTCCATATTTTCGCTCGTAGAGCTAAATATCGGGAAAAGTTTCTTATCCATAAATAATGCATTGGTATCAGTGTTATGCTTCCCGATGCACCTCATTATTGGCAATGGCCATAAGGTCGGACGATTGCGACGTCATGTTTCCTAGTACGCATACAGCTTCACGCTTCATTGCGAAAGCTGGCGCAATGCTTCCACCACACGCAAACCTGCGACAACATTATCAGCACGGTATTCACAAATACGAAAGCAATCCATGTGAAGTTTTAGTACCTTAGGCCTTCCCACCGCCATTCACCAACTATGGCTCCACATGTCTCTCTTGGACAGCGAATTGTACCCTCTAGACTTGTAGTAGCTTGATTTAACGTCCATGACGGAGGATCTACAAACCACTGTTTGCAGTTGTTCAAGGCAATCATCACTGTCGAGTCTTGGTAGACTAGCTTTGTCATTTGCTTCATGGTCGATGCACTAGTGTTCTCGCTAATATCCACGAGTTGCAGAATATTTCGATGCCACTCCGTGGTATTGCGTTTCAGAAACATCAAATGGTCAGAAGACTGACCAAAACCCGGTGATCTTGTGGCGTCCGACACAAAAGAAGGCACACTAGGTTTTGGGAGCTCTGGAACTTCAACCTGATTATGAAAACCTTTTTTGCCCTCAACGAGATCCCTCGGGGTGCGTTTAGAAGGTTTGAAAGAAGTAAGAGAGCGCCATAATCCTCCGCCGGACTTCTTTTTGGATCCCCCATTCGCTATGTTTGTCGAGCTCGTACATGCGCTATCTTCAGTATCGGGACGTCGTGTAGGTTGTAGAATTTGCAATGACCGAGGAATAGTCTCGGACTCTGAAGCACACTTAGGATCGAGATTCGGCTTCGTGAGCACGGTCGATGCACTCTTTCTCCTGTTAAAATTGGAAGCAGAACAAGCAGCGCTACCTGAACCACTTGCGACCGTTATACTTGGACTGTGCGGCCTTAACCGAAGCTTGGCTAACAAAGGCTTCTGTGAGATTGCAGCGGCGACAGCTTGATCGTCACTCGTCGTGGTATTTATTAGCATATCGCGGACGTAATTGCCATCCATCTGCCCTTGTAAAGCTCCTGTGCTGCAACCACGATCAGAACAAGTAATACTCGTTTGTGTGGTGAGCTTTGCCATCTCGTGATGATGAACAATGGCACCCGCACAAAACAGACTTTCTCCGCAGCACTGACAGCCATACATGGTTCCCATTGAACGCAACGCTGGGATAAAAGATGAGGAAGGCTTCTCTTGCACCGTTGTGTCACAACTTGAACTCGGAGGTCGTGAGAGACAAAATCCACTTGGAACTCTTTCGCCGACCATTCCGCGATTATCACACCCCGAGGCTAGCATTTCAATTGATGACTGTTTCTTCAATAGCGGAGGTGGGGGCGAGTGGTCTGGTGGGTGCTGGGACTGGCGGCGCTTCCGGGCAACCTCGCCAATCAGTTCGCCGTTTTGGTGCTGTTGAGCCAAGCGTGCTAATCGTGTCGTAAGAACATGTTGATTTGCGATGAAAACATCACCACAAGCAGCCTCTAGGCACTTCAGCTGAGCGTCAAAGCCAGCGTTTAAACAGACAACTGGCCTCAAAGCTTTCACGTGTGCTGCAATAGCCGAGTAAGACATATGTTGCTCCATCATCAGAAATGCCATCGCTACTGCAGGCGATCTTGAACGCCCACCAGCACAATGAACAAGAACGCCACCATGCTTTAGGCCAGCGTCGATAAATACCGCAGCAACGGGAAGACAACTAAGCAAGCTCGCGTATTCCTTGTCACGAATACTAAGACTCAGGTACGTAAAGTCTTCAGGGAACGTCGCGTAGTTGCCGGCAAGATTGAGAACGTGGGATATTTTGTTGGACTTGAGAGCTTCGACATTGAAGGCTGCGTGGATAGACCCTACAAACAAACCTGCAGCGATTTCGACTGGAATATTGTCTTGCACAATTGAGGTCTGCAACCGAAGCGCAGGGGTCTTTCTCATCGACATGGCGAGATGTGGCTTGATTTTTGCTGTTCGGGAGGAGTAAGACGGGGGTTGCCCACTTGTGTCTATCGCAGCAAGTCTCGTTCTAAGCGCCGAAAGCACCCAGCATTTTCCGGGTCGATCAAAATAGACGCTGCTTACCGCTTCCAGGAATATGGTTCCTCAGGACCGTGCGGCCGAACCTGCAGCACAGATGGCTATTGAGAGCAGTCAAATTCACTCCAGTGTTAATATCGTGGATTTAGCAGATAAGATGGCTCATCGTGATGTTCAAGTAGGTGAGGTGGTCGACGATGCTGGTACAGCTGAAGGGCGAGCAAGTGTTGGAGCACGTGGGGTCTTCACCATCCGTCTGGCTGCAGTTGCGGTAGCTGGCGGAGAACTCGTCGTAAAAGATCTACAGCACAGACACAGCACACACGGAAGTTAGCACTACTCGCGATGATAGAGCGTTTTGGTAACACCGCACCTCCTCTGACGTGTGCTCGAAGCCAGTCCACGTTGGTGGGAGGTGCGGCACAGCATCTTGGAAGTGCGTTACTCGGTACACCTCCATACTGGCGTTCCGCAGGCGAGCACTGAAATTTGTGTTGCCGACGCGGGGCTTCCCAAAAGTGTACAGAGCCTTGACTGGGATCTTCTCGATGTACTCGAGCTCAAAGGCGCAGATAGCAGCGACCGCCCCTCCCAGTGAGTGGCCTGTGACCATGAGCGGCGCCTTGGGGTGTTTCTTGCGGAGCTCATGCAGTGTGGACAGAACCTGCGGCGCCACGGAGCGGTAGACCCAGTAGAAGCCCTCGTGCACCATGACGCCGGGGAACTGCGTGTAGGCGCGTCGCTTGAGAAACGTGAGGTTGTCCAGCCAGTTGGTGACGTCCATGCTGCCTCGGAAGGCGACCACGAGCGCGTCGTAGAGCCGCGAGTAGCCCACGAGACCCTGGAAGTTGTCCCTCGAGTCCTCCACCACGGTGACGCCCTCCAGCGGTGGCACGAGCGCGCACGGCTGGCAGTTCCAGTGGACGATGTGCTGCTCCTGGCAGTAGGACACGGACGTCACGTGCGCCAGGTACACGGCCGTGGTCTCGTTGTAGCTGCTGCTGCTGCTGCTGCTGGGCGGCAGTTGGTCGGTGGGGAAGGACGGCAACCACACGGTGGAGACGGCAACCACGGCCAGCGATTGCAGCAGCAGCAGCGCCCCCAGCACGCGCTGCCAGGGCCCCATGCACGCGGCGAGGGGGTGCGTCATTCTCCCCCGCTTGAAGCGTCAGCTTCGACTGTGCACGCGATAACTTTACCCTTCAATCCAGGTAAAATAACAGGGTATTGCGTCGAACAGCAAGAGTTCATGGTTGAAGTTGGGATCGCTGCGATCGAGCAGTCATAGAGAAGCCATTCAAACCAGAGAGAGAGAGAGAGAGAGAGAGAGAGAGAGAGAGAGAGCTCGACGCAGACTTCGCCGCGTTCGTGGACAGCTACTGTACTATGGCGAGCTCACCTGTCACTGCTGTGTCCGACTTGGCTTTGTGCGGACCTGGATGTCAGAGCTTCATCATGTCGACTCAGGTGGCATTCTCAAATTAAAGCGGAGGCAATGAAACTTTGATGTTGGGCTGGTCGGCCAGCTGAAGCCCCCCACCCAGATTTTAGCAATGCCTGTATGCCCAAACAAAACCTACTGAATACAAGTACTTTAGCAGTACATGTATAAGGCATGCCAACCGCAAGCTGACAGCTAGCAACTCGGAAATCCCTAGGGAGCGCTCCATCTCCAGCTATTGTTGAGCATTGTGCAGCTAAACATGAGGTGCGAGCGACGTAACTACAGCGTTCGGCGAGAAGCTTCCGCTCCCAGCCGACCACTACTACCAAGGGTGAAAGCTAATGCAAATAATAAATTGGAAGGTAGTCTCGTATATCGCAGCCTCCCGTGTCATGCGAGGAATTCTCTGAAATGTATTTCATTCAGAACAAAGGGGGCCCAGTTTCCGAATATCTAGCTGAAACACACTATATTAATAATTAAAGGGGAAATACAGAGGGTTAGTAAAAGGCGTCCCGTTAAGATTGGATAAGCCAATACCCGACAAACTTCATAAGTTTCATGGATGTTATTTGAGTCGTGCACCTCTCCCGACCCAACACGCTTTTACCCACACGTCGTATATATCACGGGTAATGCCTTCTTCTTCTTTGCCAAGCGCTTGTTCCAGTTGACAGTGACGATATCGTCTTTTCAGAGCTGCAATTATGCCGGCTTCAATGGGTTGCAACTTTGAAGTAGTGTTGGGCGGCAAAAACACAACTGTAACACTAGTCAGGTGCAGTTTTCCCACAACCACAAGACATCGAAGCAGGATGGAGACACCAACACAAGGTTTTACTAATACGAAGTATTATGGAGAGTTCATACAACAATACTGTAGTGTTTACACTTGGAGATTAGACAACGAACTGCACGAAACAGAAGATAACCAGCCAAATATTCATAGATTGGTGAAGTCATTCGGCAGGCATTGCCAGTATATCTTTCAACATCACCAAGCAGGTAGTTGCTGACGTGCTTAAACGACTAGGTTTTGAGACGCCGACATCCCACTCCAAGCCAACCAATTTGGATCCCAAGATAAGCCCAAATTCTTTACTGTAGCCAATCGCTCAACCTGTAGCTAGCAAAACGAAACGCCTGCTAAATGGTTAATCAAATGTAATTCTTCTTCTAGTCGGGTGCAGTTCAATGGTGATCTGGGACGAAGCGTTATCAATCAGTAGCAGTATCTTCCTGTTTTTCTTTTGCATGTCCAGATCCAAGTTACGTAGCCGCTCACGGAACAAAAGAGCAGTCATCAATTCTTTTTTGTTGTTTCGACGCAAAAACCCTACTTTACTTCTCTAGTTTTCTTATTAAAACAGCGAGATTTAAAAAGCATGCCCGATGTATAAGGGCTCACGCATATCAGACCCCTCGGCGTTATAATTCAGTGCAACGGTTATTCGCGTCTTGCTTTGCTTTAAGCCTTCACTCTGGCATGTGACAATTGGCAGAGTTTGTAAAACAAACCCGTCTTATCAAAAAGATTGCAGATATCTGTGAAAGTGTATTCGAGTAAAATACACCGTAGAGTTTCCAATTAAGAATACGATCGGGTTTTCAGTTATGTACGAAACCGTCAGGTCTTATTTGGGGCCCAGGGCCCCAAATAAGACCTTAGACTGACAATCCTGGCACATATGATACTAACTGTGGGAAACGTCTCTATCAATTATAGCAGGATCATCAGGTATGCGAGTCCGTGGTTAGATCCAAAACGTTCGTGGCTACCAAGGGCTCTAAATGGAGCACTAAGGAGTCCTAGACAACGTGATGCACAACATCAAGTCACACCTTGCCATTTTCAACTTGCCTCAGACCTATTGCCATGGGCTAGAAGCAGAAACACGTCGGGAATCTCAACTACGAGAAGCGGATTTTCCGATGGAAAGAAGAGAACCCATCGCTTACTCAGCTAAGACGAAAAGCTCAAATAGTGTGTGCCCCCGTTAAGAGTTCTGGGCAGGCGAGGATCACAATGTTTCGGTGACAAAATGATATTTGTTAATACGTCATAATTCACAGCAAGGGAGCCCGTTTTAGCCGCTCTAGACTAAGTTACAGAAAACCAAAAGTACCATCAGATCCGCTGTTTAATTTTGATAATAACAAACCAATAAAAGTATTATGCTTTTTTCTAGCCTCGGAGATATTTTTTTAAACCGCTCGTAGCTCAAGTAGACCCCACATAGTAAACGAGGGCTCAAAATGACTGCAAGATACTGAATTTCAACGTGGTGTACTCAGCTTCAAAAGTTAACTACTACGTAGTAAATGCATATAAGTATCATTTCGAATGACGGGCGATGATCGCCAGAACATTCTGCAGGAGGCCGGGTGGCCCACCTCAAGGTGGGATGTCCCCGCTGGGTGAAACAGCTGGCGCGCGTGTCTAAACGCCCGCGCGACTTCGTTTGACTATGGCCGATAGTGGGAGCCAGTGTCGCCAGCCAGGGCTCGGGCGCGCTGGCCTCATCTTGAAAGGCGTCGCCAGCGCAGCGCAGCGGCCGCTCGAGGCTCCTCCGCCCTCCGCCCTTCGGACGCAGCACGCAACACGCCGCGCGGGACATGGCGGACGTCACGCCCCTGCCGCCGCAGGACATTCAGCCCAACAACGCCGTGTTCGCGGCGCGCAGCCTGCCGCGCCCGCTCACGTGGCAGCGCCGCGAGCACGTGCTGCACCGCCGCACGATCCTCACGCGCATCGGCCAACTCCTGGCGCGCAACGCGCAGATCGTGCTGGCCCGGCAGCAGCAGACGCATACGCAGACCGACCTCAGCAAGACGTGGGTGCTGGCGCGCAAGCTGGAGGTGCTCATGTTCATCCACTCGGCGTCGCTGCTGGAATACGCCAACATGGACAGCCTCGCGCGCCGCGTGCAGGCGCTCACGGCAGGCATCGTCAACAAGAAGATCCGCAGGTCCACGGCCACGTCGCCGCCGGCCAGCACGGCGGGCAGCGCCGCCGCCGCGGGGGACGTCCGCACGCGCGCGCGCTGCCCGCCGACCGTGTCCCCTGCCGTGCACCCCACGCAGGCGCCGATGGTAGCGGCGCGAGCGTTCGGCGCGGCGTCCGTGGACGCCACGCCGCCGCCCACCGCTGGCGACAAGGCGCAGGCTCTGCCGCGCATCTCGCACCTGATCCACAAGCGCAACTTGGACGACGCGGACGGCGTGGACGCGCGCAAGCGGATGCGCATCGCGCTCATGCCCGAGGAAGAGCCCGAGGCCGAATTGGAGCAAAAGCGCAAGCCAAGCGAACTAGGCATCCTGCTGTTCCGGGGGTATGAGGAACTCAGCAAGATCATCTGGAGCTACGTGGACGGCGTGCAGATCATGCGCTCGCGCGCCGTGTGCCGCGTCGCCTGCGCACTGGCGCCGCTGTTTGTGACGTCGCTGCAGCTGAGCTGCAACGCTGTTCAAAAAGCGCTCGCTACTCGAACGGACGGAAAGGCCTCGATCCTTCGCGAGTGTATTCACCTACGCCACCTAGAGATCGTATCGCTGTCAGCGGGAATGACATTCGGGAAGCTGTCCATGCGCGCCATGAACTGCCCGCAGCGCTTCGTTGTGACCCACGATGACCACGAGCAGATTGTGCTGTCGATGGCAGAGCAGATGCGTCTGAACACGTTCCCGGGGCTCACCCGTTTGAGCATCACGTCCCTCTTCACGAACGAGGAGGCTGACGGTGAGGCAGATGTGCTGGTCAACGCGCTGATGCTGGGCTGCTGCCCGCGGATTGAAGAGCTCTGCCTTCCTGGCAACAGCTTCGGTGACTACGGAGCCGCGAAGGTAGCGCAGATGCTTCGCTCGCAAGTGTGCCCGAAGCTTACAAGGCTGGATTTGCGCCGCAACTTTATTGGCGAGGACGGCATCCGCAGTTTGTGCCACGCTCTTGCCGACGGATGCGCCCCCAACCTTACAGAGCTATGCTTGGGCGGAAACACTATCACCGACTCGAGTTTCCACCACGTGCTGTACGCGATGGAGAGTGGTCAATTGCGGAACCTTCGTTTCCTCGGTATTGAGATGAACTACCTGAAGTCGACCAGCATGGAAATGTTGGGCCGCACTGTCGGTAAACTGGTGTGTCCCGTTCTCTCTCAGATCTCTTACAGTGACAACAGTGTGGATAACGAAGCGGCGAAGCGTTTGATCGCCACTGCTGTGTACCAGGAGCGCGTGTGGCAGGCCAAGCGGCAGCAGCGAATCCGCGAAGGTAACATCAGCGAAGACGAGAGCTCTTGCGACGAGCAGCTCTCGGATGAAGAGGTGGTTTAAAGACGCGAAGTGAGCGTTTGTAGATGTGAGCGGTGGCAGGCGGCGCACGTGAGGACTCGACTAGGTCATTCTGGTGCCTGTAGCCACTATTTAACGGGAAGCGAACGAGCCAGCCCATAATTTATGCATCAAGCTTCCGTCTGCGCGCTGAAAGTGTATTGAGTATTCCCGTTCTATCTAGCTCTAGCATGCTGTCTGCAGGTTGGTGAGCTCTGCGTCAGCAAAGCACACGGGTTCGTTCCAGTTCGTCGCTTGTGGGTCAAGCGTGAACACGATGAGCTGGAGCTCGCGGTTCGACGTGACTTCTGCTGGCCGAGGCGTGGGAAGGAATTCGTCTCCATGAACACGCTCGAAGCGGAAGCCAAATGCGACTGCCTCTTTGAAGAACAAGTCTTCAGTAGACTGCGCACGGCACACGAAGCCGCAGCAGAATTTGGTCTCCAGCGGGTTCCGCGAGCGCAGCAACAGGTACTTGATGGTCTGCAGGATGGGCTTGACTAGAATGGGCCAGCACACGACGTCGGCGCCGATAATCACGTCCACGGGGTGCGGGAACGCGCGTTCGAAGTGTTCGGCGCTCTCGCGGTCCCCCCACAGCAGCGGCAGTGCCTGCACATTGCTGGAGTCGGCGTTAGCTTCCGCGTTCTCCTCCAGCAGCTCCAGTACGATGTCGTTGCCGTCCGTCAGCGCAGTGTGGGCCCTGCACAAAGTGCCCCCAAGACACAACACCCCGACCACGTCAGCTACTCACGAGCAAGGCATCCGAGCGGATCGGAGCGCGGACGCACGCGAACTGCGAGGCGACGAGTCCGCTGAGTCCGGCGCCGGCTCCAAGCTCCACCACCGTCTTGCCCGCGACGTCGTCGCGGTGGGCCACGAGGTACCAGGCCAGGAAGACCGAGACCGGCCACACCACTTGGCCCGTGAGGTCGTGGTCCGTCGAGGCGGCGTGCGAGCTCAGGAGCTGCTGCTTCACGACGCCGAAGTCGAACTCCTGCGTCTCGTAGCTGCGCGGCGCAGGGTCAGCGAGGGGAAGCAATGCGAGCAGAGGCGCAGGCTCGTTACACGACGCACTCGCGGTTCACGAACAGGTCCGTGCTGAAGAAGTCCTCGTACTCCTCCACGTCCGCGTGCGGCGGCGGCGGCGCAGCGCTGCTCATGACCATCAGGTTGTCCAAATGGGGTCGGGAGTGTAGCCGTCTGTATGTACTGTGAGGAGCCGGTTTAGTGCCAGCTTACCAGTAAGGAGCTGGACAACTTCAACATCACCATGGTCGGCCGAAGTTGCCAGCAGCGTGCTGCGATTCAATGGCGTAACGATCGGCTCCGTCTCGGATGATATGTGCGTGCATTACTCTACAGTTCGGCTTACAGCTCCCACCGGTATGGACACCGCAGGCAAATGACGATGATCCGCGTGCGATCCACGACGGCCTTGCGCCGCCACTGCCGGTAGCGCGTGCGCGAGCTGCCGCAGTTTCGGCACTCGAACAGGTCCGACTCGAAGCCCTCGGCCTCGCGGCCGTCGCGCATCACCTCGTGCGTGCGCTTCCTGATCCACTCCTTGCGCTGGCGCACCAGCTGCGGGTTGGCCATGTCGGGCCCGCTCATGCGCACGAGGCTGTGCGGCGGCAGCTCGCCTGACACGAGGCGGTTACGCAGGTCGACGTTGCGCGCGTCCTTGAGATTAAATAGGAGCGTTCTCGCCTTGTGCGCGTACGCCTTCGTCAGCGAGTAGCTGCAGTTGGTACAATGTGTCAATCGGCATGTTCATCTCCACGAGCTCCGCAGCGTAAGCCACAGACAGACAGATACACACACGAAGCCCCACCCACCTCTGCCCATAGGCAGCATACAGCTCAGCCTCGACGTCCAGCGCCACGGCCACAGCGTTCGGGTCCAAGGGGCGCAGGATATCCGAGAGCCTGGACGAGAACCGACGGCGCGCGGCGGAGACGCTGGCGAGGCTCCACGACTTGCACACGCGCCCCACTTGGCCGAAGCTGATGATGAGCGCCAGCACCTCCTGCGGCAGCGCGGCCGCCGCCGCCGGTCGGACGTCCTTCGCCTGCGCCTTCAGCTGCGATGCGTCTTCGGGCGGCGGCTTCTGCTCCAGCTGCAGCTGCGCCCCATGCTCAGCAGCCGCGGGGCTGTCGGTACCTGCAGCACGACGCACAGACACAGCAGCCGCCTCGGGTGAGTCCCCGGCGCGACGCCCCCCCAACTGCCACCTGCGGCGCCACCTGCGAGGTCCAGTTCCTCCTCGAGCTCCAGCGCCCACGCGTCATCGTCCTGCTCCTCGTCTCTCGGCAGCACAGACGACGCCATGCCGAGTCTCAACCTCTCGCTCCGCGCAGCCTCTAGGTCGCTTCCGCCCGCCGCGGCCGCTTGGCAATTGCCGCGCGCATACTGAGCTGCAGTGCGTCGCGTGCGTGTTGCGCGAGCGCCGACGGCCGTGTGGTCCACCTCACGGCTGACTCTCGTCGTGTCGCGCGAGTGTCATCCCAGCGCATCCCGGCGCGCAATCTGAGCCACGCGGCCGCAAAGGGTGCGGGACGTACTTGCACTCCGGTACTGCGCTGCACGGCCCTGCACGGTACTGCGTCATGATGCGGCAGCGTGCGGCGGTCAAGAGCGATGTGGACGACGGTGGACAGGGCGACGAGGGCGCCGTGACCCGCTCGGCGCGCCGCGTGCTGAAGAAGGTGGACGTGTACCCCAAGATGCACCGCGAGTTCAAGGTGCAGACCGAGTTCGGGGCCACGGTGTCCATCGTGGCGGGGCTCGTCATGGCCGTGCTCTTCCTCGCGGAGCTGCGCGCGTTCTGGAGCCTCAACACGCACGAGCATATGGTCGTGGACTCGTCGCTGGGCGAGAAGCTGCAGGTCAACTTGGACGTGAGTTTCCTGGCCGTCAACTGCCGCGACGCGCACGTCAACGCCATGGACGTGGCCGGCGAGCTGCAGGTCAACATGCACCAGACCGTCGTCAAGACGCGGCTGGACGCCGACGGCAACGCCATCGGCCGCCCCACGTCCATGATCACGGACGAGGACGCAGAGGAGCAGGCCAGGACCGCGCTGCCCGACGGCTACTGCGGCAGCTGCTACGGAGCCAAGCACCCGGCCGAGAAGGAGTGCTGCAACTCGTGCGAGGACGTCAAGGAGGCCTTCATCTACAGCGACCTGTCGCTCGAGGAGGCCGAGCAGAAGGAACAGTGCGTGCGCGAGGTCATGGAGGCCGAGAAGCTCGCGCAGGACGGCGAAGGCTGCCGCTTCACGGGCAAGATGTTCGTGAACCGCGTGGCCGGTAACTTCCACGTCGCGCTCGGACGCACGTTCCACCGCCAGGGGAGACTCGTGCACCAGTTCCGACCCGGACAGGAGCACACGTACAACTCGAGCCACATCATCCACAGCTTGTCCTTCGGCGAGCCGATGCCTGGCGCCACTGGACCTCTTGACGGCGTCTCCAAGATCGCGGTGCAGTGTGAGTGAACAGGACAGCGCTTGGGCCATGGCAGGCGGCTCTGTGACGAACTAACTTTTGTGGTGTTATCATGGACGTGCTGCAGCTGGCGGAGTGTTCCAGTACTACATCAAGATTGTGCCCACGATTTACAGCGACATCGACGAGAACGCGATTCACTCGTACCAGGTACGTGGAATTGCTTGTTATCACCGAGATTCATTCGATGCGCTAGGACTAAATGTTGCACTGGCCCAGTTCTCCGTTACCCAGCAGGGCAACTACTTGAACCCGCGCGGTCAGATGACATCGCTTCCTGGTACGAAGTGCTGGTTGGCTCAAGTGCTGATATCGCGAGAACTTGGTCCGACTAACCCGTCGTCTCTGTATGACCTCCAGGTACCTTCTTCGTGTTTGATCTGTCTCCGTTCATGGTGAAGGTGGAGAACGACCGCATGCCGTTCACCCACTTCCTGACCAAGATTTGCGCCATCGTGGGAGGTGTCATCTCGGTGCGTTCAGAGACTCTCAATCGAGCATGTCACTTGCCAAGGCTCACTCAACTTTGCATCCTTCATTCAGATTGCGGGCTTCGTGGATTCCTTCATGTACAACTCGCTGCACGTCCGCCGTCGCGTGTCCACCAACAGCGCCGCCGCGACCAAGTTCGGCTAAGGCGGTCCCCATCTCGCCTCTCCCGCAGAAAAATACATGTAGCCACGGCGATAGATTCGAATCAACTTTTGTCAATCCCCACATTAGTGTTCTCCGTCGTCCATATCACTTATCTCAGTGCGTCCCTCCCTCACACACGCCAGTACAGTACAGATTTCCGCGGCAATAGGAGAAAGGTCGGAACAACAAAATCTGCGAAGTTAAAAAGTTGACAGAAGACCCACAAAACTTCAAAAGTACTGAATTACTACATTTCGAAAAGCAGAAATGTGTCGCATTTCCATTGCTTCAGAGGGGCGAAGAACGATACCTTAGTGTGTATCCAACAGGTTTGCATAGCTTCCAATGCGACTTCGCTCCGTGCCCGAGCTGCCCAACTAAACACCGTGAGCACGGAGCATGGTAAACCGGCATCAGAGCGCTCAACGCTGTCTTCCATCTTGAAACATGCGGGCACGTTTCCCACGACCCCCACATCAACATATTTCAGTACGACATGTCTTCAGCTCCAGCAAATCCCTTGCATGGACGCATTTGTTGTCCGAGGTAAATAGCTGGTCGCAGTTCTCTTATTGCCGGGGGAACTCTGGTCCGCATGAGCGAAGAGGTGGGCAACGCCGCCGAGCGCCTGCGCTCTCTGCTGCGCGCCGCGCAGTACCCGCAGCTGGGCGCGCTGCGGCTGGAGGACGGGGACGTGGCCGAGCTGCTGCACGTGCTGCACTTCGTGCTGCTGGACTCGTCGCGCGCCGTGGCGCGGTGGCTCGTGGACCGCGGCTACGACCTGTACGGCAAGACGGACGCGCGCTTCGTGGAGAGCGCGTTCCGCCTGCTGCGCGACGAGTTCCGCTGCTTCCCGCCGCTGAGCGCGCCGCAGTTTCTGTCGCGCCAGTTCGTGGCGCGCCGACTCGCGATCGTGGCGGACGCCGCCGCCGCCGTGGCGCTCAAGCGGCAGGAGCTGCAACGGCTCAAGCGCCGGGAGGACGCCGTGTGGTCCCAGCCGCAGCGCGGCGGGAGGCGCGGCGTCAAGCCGGCGGTGGAGAACCACGTGCTGCCCGGCGCTGGGGTCAATCACGCCGCCAGCATCCTGCAGCACCTCAAGCCGCCGCAGGCGGCAGCGGCTCAGGCGCCGCAGGTCACTGCAGCGAGCCGTAGTGGCGAGTCGGTGGTGCCCCCTCCAGCGCCGACAATGTCACGGCAAGGGGTCGGAAACGCTCCTCAAGTGCGTTGGAGCTAAGAGTGGAGTGGGTTGGATGGGAGGACTGGTCTCACGACGTGTTCATTATGCGGCGTGCAGGTCGGCGTGCGCTTTAGCAGCGGAAGTGGATCCGACGCGGACGAGGAGTGGCATTCCGGTGGTGACACGGCACACTCAGATCGCAGAGACCGACAGGAGCACAAGTCATGCTGCTGCGAGTCCGAAAGTTTGGCGACGGCAATTGGCGACCTCAGTCGTCAGCTTTGCGAGATGTCTAGCGCACTGATGGGCAAAATGTCTAGCATGGAGAGCCGTCTTGGACGTCTAGAGAATCAACTGCAAGGCATTCAAGCAGCAGTCGAGGACCAGCGCGCAGAAGCTGAGTCGAATTCATCACGCTCGAGCACAGCGGCTAATTATCCTATCATTCGAGACGACGGCAGCTCAGCAGATAGAAATGACACGCGAAGGAACTTGAGCGCTGAGCCTCCTTGTGCGTGGCCCCCACAACCTTCTGTCTTCGAGAGGTACTAGTCGTTCAATGAAGCTCGGTTGCCGGTTGCTGTATGCTGGTGAAGACTTGGCAACATCCAGCAGCAGCACTATCAAATTACCGAAGTTAAGAGCATTGGTTCTACACAATTCACGTCAAGCAACTCACACGACATCCAACCAGGAGCACATGCAAGTGACCACATCTTTGCCGGTGGCTCTACTTAGCAAGCATGCGGGATGCCGCACTTGCTGGGTGAAGTAGCAACCTCGGCAAAGGTTGGTCGATCGTCATCTTGCTGGCTCCAGCACTTTTGGATACTCTGCTTCAACTCAGGGGTAACTATCTTGTCACGGATCTGTGGCCGGTTGCCCTCCTTCGCAAACAGAACTGCGGTGAAAGGACCCTTGCCGACAAACTGGCGCAAATTCTGCTGGTACGGCTCCTCTTCGTGCAGAACCTCGTTCATCAGCACGCCGAACGAGTACATGTCCGTCTTCTCGTTGGCGATCACGCTGGTGCTTAGCAGCTCCGGGGCCATGTACGCCGCTGTGCCTTCCGCGATGCCTTCGAAATCGACGTCCTTGTCACTCTCACCTTAGGAACCGCTGAGCATGTGCGACGATATGGTGCTTGCTGCCTATGTACGGAGCGTGGCGAGACCGAAGTCCGCGATCTTGGCGTGGTACTCGTCGGTGATCAGCACGTTCTGCGGCTTCAGGTCGCCGTGCGTGACGTTGCACTCGTGCAGCTGAGCCATACCGTTGGCGATGCCCAGGAGGATGTTGAGCTTGACGCGCCCGTCCGTCATTTTGGCCTCGACGTGGGGTCCTCGCAGTAGTGCAGCAAGTAACTGAGCCTACACTTCGGCATGTACTTCATCGTCGGGTGAAGCGGTGAGTGGTCAGTCCTCGGCAACGAATGTTTTAGCGTCGTGTGACGAGCTCCACTACATTGCTACCAACCATCCACCGCGGCACCACTGCTCCGACTGCTTGCTACCAACCATAATCCTGCTACTAACCTCAAACACCACGATGTCGGCGTCGACACGAAGACTGGTGCTCTGAACATGCGCTACAAACCTTCGGGGAAGTCATTGCAAAATCGTATTGAAACCGAGTAAGAAGTCCGAACGTGAGGCTGACGCAGTCAAACGTTGAGCTTGCGCCTCCATTGCAGCGTCATCGCTGCGAGCACTATGGCCGACCAAGTACTCTCGCAGGCCCCTCGTTACGACGTCGGCTATGTCGTGAGCAGCTGTCGGATGATACAAGTCGGAGCGTAAAGTTTTTCGCCATCGATACCGGTAGGTATCGGTGTACTACCAGTTTGGCATGACGGGCTGCGCTTATGGCTATGCTCACAACGTTCTATCACAAATAGCTACCCCCAATTATGAAAGGCATGTTGGCAGGCTTCTTTGTTCCAATTACCTATAGTGCTCACACAGCTTTTCCTTGAGCAGCTATAACTGCTTCATATGGCTGAAGGTTAGAAAAAACTTCTTCACGTGCTTCTGAAGAGCCTCCCCGCCTTGCTTCGTAGCAAAAACCAAGGTGTAAGCCTCCAGAGTCTTGTAGTACGGATCCGCCCCCCCCCCGTTCAAAACATCATTCAACTTTTCTGCGTGTTCCCAAAACTCCAAATTCGATCCCCCCACGTGCGCGCGGAAATGATAGACGAAAATCCATTTTTTGTCCTATTTTTATCGAATCAACGCCAACAAGACTGTAATTTTTACCCAATGATTAGCAGCTCCTGGTGGTTCGTTTGCGGTGTCACTTGCTTGAAACCGACGCGTGGGGGCGGAGCTACAGTATCAAACACGAGTTTTGTATTCACCGAAACGTGATGGACTCTCGTTTTGTTTTAAGAGCCTTTGGAAAATAAATTTCTGCAGTCTTTCTGCAAGAAGCCTTAGCTCCTGATCCGCACCTGAAGTATCCTGGATCAATTGCAATAATCCTGCGTAGTGTGCTTCATAAACGAAGTCACTTTTGGGTAACATCAGGATCATATCTGCCTCAGAGATGGCCTTGGACTTCGAAGCGAGTCGAAGCCACTGATATAGTTTATCATATCCGGGATACATTCCGTGTTCAAGCCCCAGGATGTGAAACACTTGATCGGGGGTTGCTTTGGTTTTGATCCACGTGTCTAGCATCGCCTGGCGACTGGATGGGTGGAGATTAAACATCTTCAACTGCAAACTGTCAGCAAACTTTTCCATTCCTTTCACAGCTCGGAGCTGATGAAATATCGCCATAATTTTTTTTCCTGTTCTGATTTTGATTGCTGCAGCACGGAAATCAATTGAGCATCAGGAAAGTGGCCCAAGCTACTCCGGTACATACCAGCGTACTTGATCCACGGAAGGAGGAACATGTCTCCATATAGCCCCACGCCAGCCACCACCTGCTCCAAATGTACTGCGGAAAAGCTCCGCAGGCTCTAGGTTTTTGTTCATCCATAGCCCAGGTAATTCATCATTACAGAATTCCCCGGCAATAGAGAGGTTGTGCAGCTGGCCCAAGCCAGTGAAACGGCCTTGTGAGTAACGATCCGATTAGACAGGGTTGGGTAGTTACACATGTGTTGTGCAGCTGTCATTTTTAAAAGGAAACTGAAAATGGACAGTGAGAGCAGTAGCTCGGAGGACGAAGCGCTGGTGGTCGTCGCGCTCCTTGCTGGCGAGGAAAAAGGTGCACCACCTTGCCGGTTCAACTTCACTCGACCATCGACAGATTCTGTGTGGCGTGGCAAGTTTCGTTTTGAAAAGGACGATATTTTACAGCTTGTCGAGTACTTCACCCTAGAAGACCCATTTCCAACAACCCAACGGTACAGCATCTCAGCTCTCGAAGCTCTCTCTATTTTCCTGCGACGTATGGCATACCCTGCCCGTCTGAGTGATTTAGAAGACCTATTTGGTCGCGACACTCTGCTATCTCGTCCATTTCTAATGCGGTCTTAGACACTCTCTACGACAAATTTCACGGCTTGTTGCAATTCGATTA
Organism: Phytophthora fragariaefolia; assembly: GCA_030267785.1. Lineage (NCBI taxonomy): Eukaryota > Oomycota > Peronosporomycetes > Peronosporales > Peronosporaceae > Phytophthora > Phytophthora fragariaefolia. The sequence goes on from BSXT01018977.1 coordinate 19,467, forward strand.
CAAGCGACTCACTACTGCCACGCTGTCAGCCTACGCTAGTGCAATTCATGCCAAAGGAGCACTTTTAGAAACGTGCGTGGGTTTTATTGATGGCACAGTTAGAGGGACATGTCGCTCCAACAAGAACCAGCGCTATATGTTCAATGGCCACAAGGCATATCTGCACTCCTTTCAAAAAGCTAACTATCAACTAACCTATGCTACAATTGTTGCTTTACAGCGAAAACATGCACTTAAATATCAATCAGTGATTGCTCCTGACGGCATTATAATTAATCTTAGTGGACCTTTTGCTGGGACGCGCCACGATGCTTTCATCCTCTATGAGAGCAAGCTACTTGACGTAGCAGCATTTGTCTTAGTGCCAAGGGCAAGCACTTCGTGCTTTACGGAGACCCAGCATACGGGCAGCAGGAGCACATTATTGCTCCTCAAGCCTGTCAGAAGATGAGCAAGAGTTTAACAAGCGCATGAGTGCCGTCAGAATCAGCGTAGAATGGGGCTTTGGTAAGATTGTTCGTTATTGGGCGTTCATCGATTTTTCGAAAAATCAGAAGGTTTATCTACAGCGTTTGGGAAAGATGTATGCTGTTGGCGCTTTCTTGACAAACGTGCACACCTGTATACACGGTAGTCAAACTTCGACACCTCCAACGATACAGCAGTATATTGGGCTTGAATAAACCAGTGACTACCACAATCATTTCGAAATCTTTTCGATTAGCTGAGCCATAAGTCCCATTTGGGAGGACATCATAGCTAGCAGCTTGTCCTTGTCTGCTTTCTCGCGGTCTTGTTGTAGTCGCTGCTCTTCTAGTTCCAGACGCCGCTTCTCGACGTGAAGCTGCTGCTCTCGCAGTGAATCCCTGCTACCTCGCGACGAAGCCTTGTCCTCTAAGTACCCGATCAATGCATCTGTACTTGAACGTTTCATTTTTTTTGGTTGAGGGTGGTGTCTGCTGGTCCGTATCTGAGTCGCGCGCTCTAGAGCGACACATTCCCTCCATCGCACTACGAACTCTTTCAGCTGACGCAGCCTCACGGCGTTCAGTTTCACGCTTCTCCTTCTCACTCTTATCTGCCTTTTGTTGCGCATGTCCGTCAAGCTAGAATATTACATTAAGTTAGACGCGTGCGGGAGGCAAAAAGTACGCAGCCACTCACCAAAGTAACGCAGTCAGTAAGCAGTTGTTCTCTCTCTTCGTAGTTTTCTGCCGCACCTGAGTCTCGCAACGATTCCAGCTCCTCGCGCTTAAAAACATCGACAAGGGTGCTGAATCTGCGCCGACATGCTCTAGCGTCCGCCGTGCACGTTGGTATTGCAGCCTTCACTTCACCGGTAACGCTGACCCACGCTGACTGTGTTTCCCCAGGCAGCAGCCCACGGCGCGTGCTTCAGTGCTTCTTCTTCGAGGGCTGAATTCCTCGATCTGCAACAAGGTAAGCATGACGTGCATGCTTACGCTCAAAGAGCGCGGTACTTGGTCTCGAACATCGTGACCAATCCGATAGACGAGGCGACAAAGGTCGTCACGTTCATGAAGGGCCTCAAGGATGGCCCTGTGAAGACCTAT
>BSXT01018987.1:0-73841 GCA_030267785.1 Phytophthora fragariaefolia
CGGTCGACAAAGACCACAACACCCGTGTTGCCTGCCGCGTCTGGCGGGAGACCAAACACGAAATCCATACTAATGGATTGCCAACACCCCGAGGGTACAGGCAAGCTGGCCAGCGGCGCGGCCGCGGGTGGCGCGGGTTTGACCCGTTGGCACGTCTCGCACGTGCGCACATAGGTGCCGACCCACTTGTACAAGTTGGGCCACCAATAGTGCAACCTCACAGAGCTGTCGGTCTTCTCTCGTCCGAGATGACCGCCGACCGGGGTGTCGTGCGCCTCATAGAGGATGCGGTACTTAAGATCCTCATCGTGAGGTACCACAACCCGTGGCGGATCATCTGATCCTGTGCTGTAATACAGCAACCCGCCATCGAATGTATAACGATGCAGGCGAGCGCGCAGCCGCGCCGACAATTCCTTGTCCGAGTCGTCAAACTCCTTGCTCCCGAGAGCCTTCAACAGCGCGACACACATGTCGTCACGCAATCGTTCACTATCCCGGCCATGGCTGCGCATCAGCCACCTGAATGTTGGAAGGTCTACAGAGCAGGCTTTTCCATTAGTTGATAAAAGTTTGGTTCGGTTGAAATTACTGTCCAATATTCCAAGAGCGTGTTTTCTCCATAGGATTTTCGAAGTGAGTTCGCTGCAGATGCGTACAAATATAACAAGCGTGCACAGCATGCGTCACAATCGAGCTGAAATTGATTGCATATAGGCCCTGTGTCATTACGAAACTGTCCATAGAGTCAGCTTAAAAAATAAAAGATCGCCCACGCCTACTCATACCAAAATAATCAGGACGAACCTGGACAAAAGATTTTGGTGTGTGGCCTCCGACTTTCCGCTGGCTGGCAATCGTGTGGACGCTGGCCAGTGGGGCACTAGTGTGTCATTTAGCTGCCAGCGCCCCGCCGAACTTCATCATCTTCCCTAATTCTGGCCCGACGGGCACAAATGTTGAGCTAATCCCATGTGCGCGAGCCAAACCATACTGGCATCTTGGAACGGCACTGCAGCTGATTTAACGGTTTTGACTATGTTGCAGTTCTCCCGTCGGTCGTATACGATAATCTAGATGGGGGCAGGACGGCGACGCTTGTTACTCCAAGCGCCGGTGTGCTCGTAGCTCACGTGAACTATAGAACGGTAGGTTGCTCTCTAGGAGCCTTGTGGGGAACAGATACTCACTGTTTTGCTGCTGGTAATACGCACAGGATCCCCGCTATTACACTGATAACGTGGTAGAATCACGCCTTAACTATCCGAGTAGGTTCGTCATTGTTGGATTTTGAAATTATGAGCTCATGGTCTGGTTTTGTTTTTGTACCCAACCTTCGCTAAGGCCATACGTTAAGATTTCTTATGCTTCGAAACCAATCTCGTCAACTGCGTTCAAAGCTGGACAAGGAGCGACGTTCCAGAAGGAGTTCGACGCTGCCGCTGCACCGGTGGAAACTGATGGCTTTTGTGAACGAGTGTTGACGTCATTAGGCCCTCTGCTAAACTCTCAAAGTGATCTATGTGGCAGGTTTAAACAAGTTGATACTAACGTAGGGTTTCTACTGCAAGTGGAATTTGTAGAGCCGAATTCAGTTTCCACAAGCTGGACGTGGTTCTTAGGATTACCCTTTCGGCTAGGCAATGGTGCTGTAGTAGTCTTGGACGGAGTTATCGTACAAGACATCATGGGGAAGTCTGGGTATTGGAAAGGTGTTCTTGCTAAAGCTGTCAAGGTGGATATGCAAATCACTCCTGGTTTTCACACACTTCAGATCTATGGGCTTTCTGCAAAGTTTGAAACTACGAGCGTCTATTTCAGCCGGGATGGATCTACTCCAGCAGTTGTATCCGTCACCACAGTATTAAGAGAGCTCACGAAGTGGGTGCCGTTTGTAGGATTTGATGACGTCAGCTATGGTTTCGGCTGAGCAGCTCACCAAACCCAGTAATGTTGGAAGGGGGGTTTCGACTCTACAATTCCAAAGTGCTCCTGTCGAAGGTCGGTTTGCGTTACACTTGAGTTCTATTGTAACATCGGATGTTCAGGATGTAAAAGGGAACACCTCTTCTCTGATATCCTTTTCGTTTATACCGACTACAAGTTGGAGTTCTGCGAAGGCGTTCCAAGTCGGGTTTCTAACTGCGGCCAGCACGAAGTGGGTTGTAATCCCAGGATTAACAATTTCACTGTCATATCCCACCGGTGGCGTCCTGTTGTGCTCATTCACTGGAAGGTTTACTGTGGATAAAAGAGCAAATACTACTTTTAGTCTCGATCTTGCATTTGGATCCACCTTTAAGCGGCTTCTACCGCAATTCCACTTAGACGAAGGATTTGTCGATTCGTTCGGCGTGCCCCTTGACTTCTCCTACTTCACCGACGTATCAGAATCAGGGCCCGTAAACGTATCTCTGAATTATCAGTACCAAGGAACGAAAACAGGGAAAATTATCGGTGGTAGAACTACTTCCGTGTTTATACCAGGAGCCTCGCTTGTGACGGACACATTTGCTGACCGCAACGTGAATTTGACGACAAAGCTATTTTCTAGAACAATTTCACTTCCAACTTCAAGCACGTTAATTATCCGTGTTGCTGGTATAATCTGTCGTAATTCAGCTACTGAAACGTTCCGAGCTCGGATTTTAAAAAACGAAGATGCTGTCTTTGATGGTGAATTCGCATCAGTATCGGGTGCCGTAGCTAATGGGACGTGTGAGCCATTCACCATGCACTCTATTGTGGACGCTATAGCTGGCTCACACGCAATCACAGTCATTGGTATAACGTCAACTGCTGCTGGATACCTCCTTAAGGGATTGCAGTGGCATATTGTTGTCGTTGAAAGAGGTGCTTTGTTATCCCAAGAACAATGTCAGTCTCGCTGTGCCAGGCATAATTTATGCAGGTTGGGCATCTACAACACCATGACAATGGCATGTAACCTCTACATGATGCGCAATACGTCGTCCTTGGCGTCAGATTCTACTCGAGTGACATTTGTACTAACACAGGAAACGACCTTTGTAGAAACTCCCTGGACAATCATTCGTAATACCAAATGGTCTCTCACCCAAAATTTGTCCATGGAAACACAATGCCAAGGAGAGGGGTGCGGATGCTCTGGTGTATACACGTTACAAGATCGCTGTCGGTGCAGGTGCCTTGCTATACATGACTGCACAGGGTTTTTAAACTCTGATGGATCAACGTGCTATGCGATCACAGCGACTGACCTGAGACAAAATATACAAGCGGGAACATACAATACTTCTGGTAGTAGCACAATTCACTTAAATATGCCACATACATGCCACGCCGTTAAAATTGATTTTTCAAGTGCTCCAAGTGGGCCTTACGCAATAGCTACAAGTACAGGATTATTTCATGCCTTTTGTAATATGACAGCTGATAGTGGTGAGGGATACACGCTAGTACCCTGCGACATGGGTACTAACGATGTCGATTGTCTTAATAGTGGAGGGCCTAAAGACTTCGATAGCTGCAAGGTGATGGGTCTTCAACAGGTTGTGCCACGCTCATCTGGGCATTTCGTCTCCATGCATCAAAAATTTGGCTCGCTGTACTTTTCGACCGTCCCTGGGATAACAAATGGGTATGTTGGCGATAATTTGGAATTACCAAGTGATGAAGACAGCAATCTGGAATGGACTGCAATTGATGGTGGAAAATGGTGGCTTCGTGATAATGGAGATGCACTCGATGTAAAATCACCTCCGACTGCACCCGATGAGAGTAGGTGGCTAGGAATGCACTACATGTTTAATGGCGAATCTGTTTTTGATGGGCTTGTGCTAAGCTTTGATCCTCGCGGTTTAACCACAGCGAAATATTTGTGCTCAACAAATGGTATTAGCCCCTCAGTATCATGGAGCCCCGTACTCCAGGATTCTTTTATAGGAAGTGGGGATGACAATATGTGGTTGACTTCGTGGAGTAATACGGACAAGTGGTATCAACTATGCCAAGGTATTGTATTACTGGGTGGAAAAGCATTCGCACGGACTGGATCTTATGTCAATAAAACCGTAACTCAAGTTAATAAGGGTGACAAGCCAGCAAGTGAACGGATTCGGTTTACGTACTACTTTGTATTCGACCCACTTTACTGGATTACGCTACTTCTAAAGAGTTCGGAGCCTAAAATAATTCGCGTATTCCTTGGGGGTATTTTAGTTCGGCAGATTCAAGTCGATACCTCCATGACGTATGCATGTTATGGGCAGAGTTCAGGATCTGTACAGCAAACTTATTTCTATCGTGGACGAGAACGATTTGTGGTGAGAGGATTCAGTGGAAATGCTACTCAACTTCGTTTCGAGGTAGATTTTGGGATTTTGAACGTAACTGCTTTTGGAGTCGATGAGGTATCAATGGAAGTTAAGTCTTCTTTTGTGACATCGATCGGGTTATCGATAGCAAGCCCTGCAGTATCTTGCACTCATTTAAAAAATGAACGGATATCGAAAGGAGATCCTAATCCAGACGGACTTTATTGTATTCAACTGGATCCGAATACTGAGCCTGTACTGCTTCCATGTTCAGACGGATGGATTGTTGCTCAGCGTCGCATCAACGGGAAAACAACGTTCAATCGCAATTGGGACGAATACCGTGAAGGTTTTGGTATTGGATCCTCCAGTGAATGGTGGATCGGAAACAAACATCTTGCCGCTATTTCTGTGTACCCCACTGAGGCCATGGTTGTGATATCTAAAGATTATCAATCGAAAGCTGCAATTTACACGGGTTTTCGAGTCGCCAATGAAAATGAGAAGTTTTTGCTGACGGTGAAGGGGTATAATTCCATGTTAAGTGATGCCACCGATGCCCTTAGCCCCCTGAAAAACATGTACTTTAGCACACCAGACCAGGATAACGACATGTCTCCAAGTCAAAACTGTGCCAAGAATAGTCGCAGCGGTTTTTGGTATGGTGACTGCCACAGTTCAGTCAGATCTGATCTAAACGCACCGTTTAGCATCCTTCCGATTTGTACATCATACGCAGCGTGGGCAAAAACATGGTGCCAAAAGACGGGAAGCATTGTGTGGGATAACGTGGACGGATACGATTCATCAATACTGATGTTACGCCCAGACAGATGCTCGCCGGGATATTATCTATCCAATACTGCAGAATGTCTTCCTTGTCCAACTGGGACATATTCGGAGCAGTATTCTCAAGAATGCGTTGAGTGCCCAGAGGGTACATATAACCCCTCAGCTGGTTTGGCTGGTAATGTGTCGTGCCTTTCTTGTCCATCCGGATTTATGTGCACAAGTGGCTCGACAGCACCAGTGAAGTGCTTAGCAGGTTCATTTTCTGACGCGGGGTCAAGGCAGTGCCTTAACGTGCCAGAAGGTTATGTAGGTCCGTTAGACCAAATGTCTCGAAATGATCTTCTTCCTTGTATGAACGGGACATTCTCCAAGCCTGGTCAGCGGAGCTGTACTAACATTCCTGGTGGATTTTACTGCCCGGTCAGAGGTTCTCCCTGTGGTTACTCCAGCCTCACACCCTGTTCTTCTAGAAACGTATATTGCCCCCCAGGAAACCTTGACCCAGTTCCTGTACCACCTGGATATTATTCCACTGGGTCGATGACGAATGAGCAACAATCTGCTATATTGCTTTGCCCAAGAGGATATTATTGCCGAAAAGGCATATCATATCCATGCCCTCCTACCCGCTTTGGTGATCAATTAGGCCAGGTTGCGACACTTTGTTCTGGTCGTTGCGGAGATGGATGCGTTTGTAAGGCAGGCAGTATCGTGCGTTGCCCAAACTCACCAATGAGTCTTGAACAAGTTGCGTTGTCTCCTTCGTCAATAGTGTATCATTTAGCACCATTGACGAGACAACCAGGTATAACCAACGAATCCCTCCTTGACGAGGTAATGAGTGCTATCAGCGGGATATCTGCAATATCCATGGATGTTTTTGACTTCCAAAATATTGGTTTGGCTTTATTTAGGACTCGCTGGTCGGTTGGTTTTGCGCACAATATCACGATATCGTATTTTGAGCAGTCTCACATAGACCTGAATTACGAGTTTCAAGTACCATCCGCTGGATTTGACTGGGGTGTTGTTGTAATATTTGATGGGATCACCATTGTACCTCGAGCCACAAGCGGTTCCTTAGCATTCTCGTTTGTGTCATCGTGGGGTCAACACGATTTGTCTATCATTGCGGCAGAGTCTCAGTTTACAGTAAAGAGGTCCATACTGTACCGCAAATCAACTCTTGTAAGCTTTACTACCTTACGCTGTGATCGGTTTGATGGGCAGCTCGTTTTCTTAGATATCGATATAGCGTTGTGTGGAGCTGTTACACCGACGCGCAAAGGCACCGTTAATATAAATGGAGAGACAGTGAAGAAATTTTTGCAGGTCCCAGACACCTTGGAAGTCCTCATATATTCTGGACTTGGTACACAGATTGCTTCTACAACATCCAACATCTCCGCAAGTTCCACATATTTGCCTCTGCTATCTACTATGAAATCAGGCGATATCGCTGTCCTTGTGGGGGTTAACACAGGGTTGCTACCATCGAGTTTTCGCTCGTGGTTATCTGTTTATGGTATTCTTCAATCAAGTATTGACTCGGCAGTTTCGGGGTTTGTATTTATCGGAATTAATGACGCCGCGCTATCATCCACGTTTGAAGCTATTACTGCAGGCTCCGACTACAATTTGATGCTATCGTTACCTCTGGTACAGTCTATTGCCTATTATAATTACACTAGTATCCCTGACGGCTACTACGGCATTCCAGATGATAGTCCAGATACAAAAAGGTGTGGGATTAAGAAATGCGTAACGGGGTACAACTGTACAAAGGGTGTTCGAAGTTTGTCTTACGTATTTCCAAGCTCAGTTTGCGTAGACAAGAAGCAAAATCTGGATATTTTCGAAAATGATCCTGCATTTGTATCTAGTATCAGTTTTAGTCTGCTCACCGCTCCTGCTGGCTTAACGTATAGTCTGGAAGTACCAGCTCCAAATACCTCTTTTTTTACACTGGACAGTCAAAATCATATCATGCTTCTGAAGTCACTTGATTACGAAGCTGACAGTACATACGATATTATTCTAATGCTTCAGGATACCCAAGCAAGCCATCCCTACGCGGCATGTCAAATCCATATTAATGTTCTGGATTTAAATGAGGTTCCCGTCATTACTAATAGCCGTATCGTGCGCACGATCAAAGAAAATCTAATACCTCCTGTAATTTTAGCACCAGCACTAAGCGTCGATGACCCCGACTCTTACGACTCTTATGTCTTTTCAATTGCGAATGGCGGGGACGAAAAATTTGTGGTTAACCGAGATGGATCAATCGTTGCAACAAAGATTCTTGACTATGAAACAGCCTCCCTGTTTACATTGGATGTTATAGTTACAGATAGAGGGGGGCTGAAAGGATATGCTAGTGTTGTAGTATCGGTCTTAGATTTGCCCGAACTACCGAGTTGCTCATCGCGGTCGCTACATGTGTCCGAGAATACAACGTATGGAACTGTGATCGGGAATATGTCCGATTATGTTTCGGAACTGGACGCAGGTGACTACGTGGTTTACCAGCTCGTAGCTGAAGATTCACCTAGCACACTTAGTATTGATACATCAACTGGAACTGTAACTTTAATGAGGGCTCTCGATTTCGAAGTGCAAGACACAATCTCCTTTCGAGTCCTTTTCATGGATACAGCAGGATTTCAGTGCACTTGCGATTATGTAATCAATGTAACAGACTCAAATGACCTTCCTGTGTTCGCCAGTGCCATCTTTCAGGTTCCGGAGAAATGTACCGGCAAAGATTGCTTGGCTGGGGATCTCGCGCGTTATGTTGAGGATGACGATGTAAGCGACGTACTCGAGTTTAGCATAAGCCCTATAAACAGTATTTTTCAAATTCAAGGTTCTGAGTTGTGGGTTGTTGGAACTTTAGATTTCGAGAGTACCCCTGTGCTTACTACAAACGTATTCGTTGACGATGGGAGAGGTGGAAATGACCAAGCATTTATTACTGTAGAAGCGCTAGACATCAATGAAGCTCCGATTGGGTCGGTGTTCGAAGCGCAGATATTTGAAAATGTGCCGATTGGAACAGTTGTCTGCACATTCGAGGCGTATGATCCAGAGGGTGATGACATCACGTACTCTATTGTAAAGGCGGATACTGAGTTTGAGAAACTATTTTCAATCAAAGATGGTGAGCTGGTGACAAATGGCATGATCAATTACGAAGTACTGTCAGCTCATTCTTTTCGAGCTCATATCACTGCGTGTGACCCCCTTATGCTTTGTTCAGAATTCGGACCAAGTGCTATTGAAATTTTGGACGGTCCTGACGCTCCTGTTGTCACAACAGATGCCTTACAAGTAACTTTACTTGAAAATGCAACTGTGGGTAGTTCTGTTGGCATCAACGTAAGCTTTTCAGACGAAGATAACGGTCAAGAGTCTGAGCTATTTTTTTCCATTTATTCTGGCGATCCGCTTAACCAATTTACAATTTCAAACTCATCAGGGGATCTGAGTGTTATTTCCCCTCTCGATGCCAAAGTCAGAAAGCGATACGCTTTGATAATCCAAGCCACAGATCTTGACGGCCTTGTTGGCTTGTCTGACCCAATCGTAATTTCAGTACAAATGGTACCTTCAGCTCCGTATTTTATGGGAACTGTATTACCGCAAACTTATAATCAAGTGGATATCAGCCAGTTGCTTGATGGGTCATATACAACGGTGTCGCTCGCTACCCGTAGGGGATAGAGACCCAGGGCAGAGTGGTGGGGTATGTTCGATCGTCGCCCCTGCATCCGAGGGTGACAGAACAACTGATAGCATGTGCAATGTAGTTTGCGAGGATGCTTCTGGAAAAAATTGTGGCGGATCAAAGGCACATGCTGTGTATCAACTCGGAGATTCACTGGACTTTGAGAAGCGTAGACAGTATGAGCTCATTATTATGGCGATCGATAATGGCTATCCTGTGCGATCTACACTGTTCAACGTCTCTATCGATGTGAATGACATTAATGAGCCTCCAACCCTTACAGCGATGGATATGTATGTTGAAGAGGGATTTCGTAAACAATTAAATTTATCGAGTGCACTGACAATTAGAGATGAAGACACGAATGATACCGCGGTATTATCACTTTTTGGGTGCAGCCCTTTGCCATGTCCATTTGTGTATAATGTAGTGACAATCAGCTGGTCATCTTGGGTGAACTTGACTACGAACGATGCAGTGCTTATACTCTTACATTTAGAGCGACTGACAGTGGCTTACTCACTGCTGATGTGAATTTAAGTATATTCGTGCTAGATGCAAATGAGGCACCAATAATTCTCGATGCTACACTTGATTTGCTCGAAAACATGCGAACTGGCTCTCCTGTTGGGACTTCCAATTCAGGCATATGACCCAGACCAGAAAGGCGCAGTAGAGTATGCAATTGTCTCACAGAGCATTGATGGGTGTTTACAAATTGGTACCTATTCAGGGCAAATTTCTGTCTTAAAAAGTTCGTGTTTCGATTACGAGTCTTTCGTGTTCAAGAATTTAGAAACGCCAGAATTTACTGTCGCAACTCGCACACAAGATGGAGGTACCTTCAACGTAACAGGTATACGTTTTCTTGGTGACAGCGGATATATCAGCTATGTAGAGCTTCTATATGTTAGATCTACCTCAAGCTTTACTTCATTTCCTGCAGCAACTCAAACATGTTTATCCGCACGCGTAGATATGTATGGCCTTCTTTTTTTCCCAGTAAACGGACGTGAACACCAAGTTTCAAATGGAAATATAGTGAGTGGGGTTGTTATGTTTGCACTACCGCGTCTAAATTCAAATCATGTTCTTGATGTTAAGTTTAAGAATACAGCATGGTTGCAGCTGTTTGACGTTTCAATGTTAAGAAAAATATTTTTGGTTGAAATAATAGTACACGATTCAGCTACCGAATCGTTGTCTACTAAAAAGGCTTTTGAGATTGTCCTGCTGGACCAAAACGAACCTCCGCAATTCATTTTAGTTGAAAAACTTGAAGTACTTGAGAATGTTCCGTCCGGTACTCCCGTTTATCCAGTTCTGAGTTCAATGTTTGGAGACCCCGAAGGCTCGAAACGGTTAGAGTTCTCGCTGGAAGCTCAAAGTATCCCAGGAACCTTTTATTACGATTCATCTACAAGTCAGCTTCATGTAGGTGAACGAGGCATAAATTTTGAGGAAAAAAATGTCCATTCACTCGTTATTACGGTCATGGATGAAGATATCGTCACAAAGTACTCCATTCTAGTTACCGTGCTGGACACAAATGACCCCCCGACTGCGACGTGTCTCCACATTCACATTAATGAGAATGCTCAGCTTGATAAGGAATTATCGAGTGCAGTCCTTGTATTTGATGAAGATGCACTGGATACAGAATTTACGTATCATGTTCGACATGAAACCAACTGGTTTTCCATTAATAAAGTTGGGCGACTCATTCTGAAGCAGTGGCTGGACTTTGGACGAATTCAGTATACACCACCAACATATCTAGCAATCGGATACCTATTCCAGGATGCAGCTGTACCATTTACACTGAATATGGGAACTTTTGTTAACGACCTTGCGGCACTTGACTATGAGCAGCAGTCAATTTATGATTTGACTGTTGGAATTTATTATTCAACCACGGACTACATATCGTGTTCAATAACAATACGTGTGCTAGATATTAACGAGCCCCCAATGTGCACTTTGCAGGTAGCACACGTTTGGGAAAATGGCGTTGGGTATAGTAGTGCTATTACAAAGCAATGCTATTGACCCCGAAGGTACTCCTCTCAATTTCGCCCTAGCTTTCCCGAAATCCTTTTATTCCAATTCGAGTGGGTCAATTTTCATCGAAGATCAGGGTTTACTTAACTACGAAACCTGTCCCTATTATTCGCTCTACATATCAGTCAGTGACGGTGTCAATACGGTCGCGTGTCCCATTATCGTTAGCGTTATTGACATGAACGACTGTCCTAGTATACCAACCCAAACGCGATACATATACGAAAACAGCCCCGTTGGTACTGCTGTCGGAGATCCTATTACTGTACGAGACGAAGATTATGGACTTAGTAGCTATGGCAGATTAGCGTTTTCTGTTGATTCTAGAATATTTAGTGTTGGCAAATACTCTGGTCTTTTAGTAGTTTCTGACGGATCTATGTTGGACTACGAAGTTCTTCAAGAAGTCAGACTAACTGTTTATGTGACGGATGATGCGCCTGAGCCTTGTACTTCGAACGCTACTATTATCATTCACATTGTAGACGTAAACGAGCCACCCGTGCTTCTGGCTGGACAGGTGGCCTTAGTACCTGAATTCACTAAAACACCATCTCAAGACCCATCTATTCCGGTCCTGGTTGTTGCCCCTCATGATCAAGACAAGAACGACACGATCCGATTTTCTTTGACCCGTAGTAGCACAAGCGACATGTTCCGTGTTGACCGGGATGCTGGAAGCGTTTTTATCAATGATGCAACTGTTTTTGACTACGAGAGCTGTTCATTGTATTTTCTTGACGTTATCGTGACGGATTTAAGTGGGCTATCAAATGTAGAACGAGTCGAAATAGGAGTGATAGATCTCAACGTACCTCCAATTTTTTTGATATTTAGGGCCAGTATCGATGAAAACAGCGCGAATAATACGGTAATTCTTAAAGATACCGACACGATTACTTTTGACCCTGAAGGAGATAACGTCAAGATCACAATCATTGACCAAATAAGCGAAGTACCATTTGCTGTTGTGGAAAACGGACTCGTTTTGGTGTCTGAACAGTTAGATTACGAAGTCAGAGCAAGTTATGTATTTTCGATACTAGCATGTGATACAAAGGGTCTATGCACATCGGGGAGTTTTACTGTTGTCGTCAATGACATTAATGAACCACCAGTGATTCAAACAGCACGACTCAAAATTCGTGAAGATGCCACAGAAGGATCCTTAGTTGGCTCTCCCCTTTTAGCCTGGGATCCCGACCTGGGATAGAGGTTGCTGTTTGCAATTGCAGGTGGTGATGTTAGCGAACTGTTTGAGATTGAGCCTTGCAATGGTCAAATCTACGTTAAACGCTCCAATTCGTTAGACTTCGAGGATCGTACAATGTACGAATTGGACATCGCTGTGAGCGATAGTGGTACTCCATCTCTGATGTCGACTGCAAAGATTACAATTGAAGTTGAAGATGTTAACGAAGCGCCAATCTTTTCAATTGATTATTTGATACGTGTCAGCACAACACCCATTCAACCTGATACAGCAAAGACTCTTAAAGGAGTAAACCTTGTAAACACAATTCAGTTGGCGCTTCAACCGATTGGATGTTGCAGTGATACCATTGATACGGTAACCGGTTTTCTACAACGAGAGCTATCTGCTAATCATACCGGAAAAGGTTACGGTGGAATATTTGAATGGAGCTTTTTGCTACCTGTAAGCGCAAATGTCAGTTTTCGTGTTCTTACCAGCGATGAGATTAGTACTGTATTCCTGATCAATAATCATGTATACACGCCGGCGAAGTTATTTCGGCCTAGGTACGAACTCCAATACTGTGATCAGGTTAACGCATGCAATTTGCGCCAAGGGAGACATGACGTTGCGGTCTATCTATTTTCTTCACTGAGTAGCCCAATTTCCATGGAGATACAGATTAATTCTAGTGAGTGGATGCCGGTTTCAGTTGAAACGTTCAACGACATTTTTATCTGTTGTAACAACCTATCTATTCCAGAAAATAGTCATTTTGGAACAGTTGCTGGCAGCCGACTTCAAGCAATCGACGAGGATCATGATTCTAAAGTCTATTATACAATTATCAAGGAGGATTTCCCGGGTTTCTTCACTATTGAGAAAGATACTGGTCAAATTATCCTCAGTATTAAAACCGGTCTCTTGATTACGAACTGCACGCACTCCACGGTTTGCTCATTGAAGCAACGGATTTAGAGTTGTCGACAAAGGTTTGGGTGCATGTCCATATAACAGATGTAAACGAACCTCCCCAACTGTCAAGTCCTCAAATGTTTAGTGTAAAAGAAAACTCAAAAGCATTATCTAGCATCGGTAGCGCACTTTCTCCAAAAGATCCTGAAGGTAGTGACGACACCTTTGAGTTCATCATTCTCCCGACTGACAACGTTGCCCCATTTGGAGTTTCCTTAACAACTGGGCAACTCTTTGTTGCGGCAAATGGTGACATTGATTACGAAGCCATTCCAGTTCATCATCTTCAAGTACAAATTTCTGACAAAGACAATCTAACAGTTATCATCGAGGTCATAATTCAGGTGATTGATATAAACGAGCCACCTTTCATCGTTGTGGCTACGTATGCCCTCTTGGAGAATTCACCACAAGGAACTATCGTTGCTTACCTCGAAGGGATAGATCCTGAAAATCAGACTCTTACTTTCACATATACGTCAAATTTCGGTGATGATATCAATGGTACTGCGTTTCGGATACTTCATTTGTCATAAATTGAGGTCCGAGAAGCCAAAGTAGACTTTGAACGCCAGCGAAGTTTCGAAATAACCGCCACAGTGACGGACGCAATCGACAATAGTTTCTCATCTTCGCAAACATTTAACATATTGGTTGTCGACATTAATGAATCTCCTCATTCAACTACAGGAACTCCAGTAATTTTCAGTATCCCAGAAAATACGCCAAACAACACAATTATTGGAAATTCGCTCAAAGAATATTTTTATGATGAAGATGCAGGTGATAGTTTGACGATATCGATGGTTTCCTCTACACCGACCGGTGGCATTTTAGGCATGTCTAGTGCTGGTCAGCTTTTCGTTCAAAACTCACCACTCTTAAATTATGAAGCCTTAACCGCTATCGAGGTGTTCAAGTCACTGACAGCGCCCAAAACGCCATTTCATTTGTTGTTAAAGTTGACATTGCCGACGTCAATGACGCTCCATTTTTTAAGGAGTCCACATTTTATGTCCATATACCTGAATCTGCTGCGATTGGTGAAATTATGCACAGGATACAGGCTTCGGATCCCGACGGAGACATCGAAAATTTGCGGTATAGGACGGTAACTGACAGCTCAGATAGCACTTTCACATTAAGCGATAAAGGAGAAGTATCCTTACTGCGAAAACTGACCGCAGGGGAGACTGCACACATAACAGTCGAGGCCGTCGATACATTCGGCAGCGGCTTACCGTCACTGACAAATATGAATTTATACATTTCAGTCAGCAGTGTTAACACTCCGCCAGTAGTTGAAACTTTTTCTTTTCCGTAACTGAGAATATTTCTTTGGGCACAAATATAGGACGGGTTTCAGGGACAGACAGATATGAAGGATCTGTTCTATCTTTTTTCACGGTTCCTGACATCGAATGGCTTCGTTTTCGCGCTATCAGCAAAAATACTTCTGAACTGTACTTGTGGTTACCAACGTTAGATTTTGAGAGTAATCGTGCTCTAATTTTCACGCTATGTGCAACGGATGATGGAGAAAAAAATAATTTCGTTGCTGTGATGACGGGATGCGGAACAATGACCATCTCTGTAGCTGATGTAAATGAAGCACCAAGATTTGATGTTTCAGCGGGAAGTGCAAGAAGTATCTTCGAAGTCGCTTATCTGAACGAAGGCATGCACGGAAATCTTCATTTTGTTTGTTCTGGTGGAATGTTCAACGGCAATACGTCCCATGACCTACTTCATGATGCAGCCTTTGATTTTGTGTTTGGAGATGTAGACTTCAGTACAGCCATGACTGTACGGACAAACGATGTCGGAACTAATATTTTGCATCTTCTTGGTTCAACAGAAGTGAACTACTTTGATGTTGCAGTGGATGGCAAAGGGAAATTAAGCGTTGGTACGGAGGGTTTTTTAATTGCAAGTGAGACTGTTGTAGCCGATGGTGACTGGCACTATATTACTATAATTTATAGAATCAGTAATAGAGAACTCAGCATGTACATCGATGGTAACGTCGATACGGCGGCGATTGTAACAATGGAAATCGCAGAAGTAGCCCGGGAAGCCGTTCTGTCATCTAAAACCAACCCATTTATTGGGTGGATTTCAAGATTTCACTATTTCGCTGGAGCTATACCATTGGCACAAATGCACGAACTTTCTTCCTACTCAGGTAACGCACAACGATATCATACGTATTGTGTAATTTGCTAACTCATAATTCCGTTGTTTTCAGTTCCAACTTTCTTCTTTCTAGGCAATTCAAGCTCTAGTCCGGTAACAAAAGATGTAGGAAGCAAGTATTGCAATGACCAAGGACTGCGGCTATGCGATTTGTTCGACTTTGAGTCATTATGTGTGAATCCTGAGAATAGCCCCACAATGTTTCCTTCAGCTAGTCAAGGAACATTGACGGCCTCTGCTTGCTCTAGCAGTGCGTCGAAAGCACAACAAAACGCCGGAGGAGCACAAAATTAACCGTTTTCTTAGTATTTCGAAAGATAAGAATCTCCTCCTAACTTTATATGTTTGCAATGGCTCAGGTGTTTTTAACCAGCTCATTGGTAATTTGACACGCCCTGTCCTTAAGGCTAACGATATGAGTGCGAGTAGCTTTCTAAACAACAGCAAAAAGCATGGCTATGGTTATGGGGGTCTCGACGCAATTCGAAGTGACAACCAAAACAATTCATGGTGTGCGGGGTCCATATTGGACAATGAATGGATACAAATTAGCTTCCCACGGTCAACAATAGTATCTGGTCTTGATATTTTTCCAGGATCTGATGAAAAGGGCAATATTGGCTATCTGAGCATGTTTCAGTTCCAGTGGAGACTTTCAAGTGCTGCAGACTTTCGTACCCTTATGCATAATCAGAATGGACCAATTGACTTGGTGGCATTTGGGTATGGGAAGGATAGCCTCCAAACCGCAAGAATTATTATCCCTAATGTGCTTGCCAAGGAAATACGAATAATACCAAAGGGTTGGACCGGTTCTGCGTGCATGCATCTTGAGGTGTATGGTCCGGATAATGGTACGTTCTGCGTTTTCTCTGGAACCCATGAATCAACAGCTAAACCCTTCAATTGTTTTTATAGATTATATCATGCAAACATCCTCTCATGGCTGTTGATGACGACGCCAATCAAACCCTTCGCTTTGAGCTTCAGGAGTCCGATCGGCCAGCTGGAGTACAAATTGACCCTCTCTCTGGATTTATTTCTGTACGGCAGCGTTGGATTGATTATGAATTGCAAAATACACTACAAATCACCGCTCAAGTTTTCGACGACTTCGGACTTAGTGATAGTGTCATTACCAGAATTGAGGTACTTGATGCGAATGATGCGCCAATGTCATATCAACGTTTTACAGTTTACCCGAGAATCCAATAAGTGGAGCATTAATCGGTCAATTCGCAACGGAATCAGTCGAAGTGACCGAACGGATCAGTGCCATAACTGTAAATTTTGATTGTCCATTTCGTATCGACCATATTTCGGGCAATTTACATGTAGTCGTACAGATACCAACACAATTTGATTATGAAGCCGCTCCGTTTGTCAGATGTCCTGTAGTTGTTACTGATGATTATGTCTTTCCACGATCGATATACACAATCGTTTTCATTTACGTTATTGATGTAAATGAGGCCCCAATAATATCTCTAGGCCAACGTGGGTGCGTCAGCGAATTAGCCTCGAAAGGGCAGTTTGTCATGAATGTTGAAGTTTATGATCCTGACACAAAAAGTAATTGGTCAACACTGCACTTTCGGCTACTAAATACAAGTATTTTTTCAGTGGATAGCAAAACAGGTGAAGTGTTTCTAATAACACCGGGTGCTCTGAATTTCGAAGCCTTTCCAGAGTATATGATTTTCGTTCAGGTCATAGATGGAGGACTTCTGAGCTCGGAAGAGATAATCTTTGTTTCTGTCCTAAACGAAGAGGAACCACCGGTAGTACCACAAGTGTTTCACTTAAATATCCTGGAGAACGTTGTAACCCCTCAATCGCTACTTCTTCTTAACGCTTCAGACCCAGATAGATTGTCGCAAGAACGGCTGATATTTTCGTTCGTGGTTGATGACGCCAGGTTTATAATCGGTCGTATGACTGGGGAGCTCGTCCTGGTCCAGCCGGTGGATTTCGAAGTTGCTAACACAATAATTTTGACAGTGAATATTGCGAAGCATGAAACCAAGTTGAACGTCAACTCGACCATTCATTTATCTATTATAGGTGTCAACGAACCTCCTGCATTGCTTGCTGGGACTATTATTGCGATGGTAGCGAATGAAAACATGATAAATGGCTCGCCTATCGGTGCCTCTTTGTCTAATTTCCTCTGGGATCCTGAAAACGATACTCTCAGCTACATCCTGATAGCTTCCAGATATTCCACTTACTTTGCATTGGATGGGTGTACAGGTCAATTAAGGACAAACCAACCACTGAACTACGAGGCGCTACCGTCAAGCATTGATTTGACAGTATCTGCATATGACTCCGGTAACGCAAAGCTAGAGTTGGCCGTATTCATATCTGTCCTTGACCTGAACGAGCCACCAGCATTTTATCAGTTGGAATATGTATTTAATGTAGTCGAAAACGCGCCAACCAGAACTGTGGTGGGGTTAGTGTCAGCATCCGATCCTGATAAGAATAATATTCTTGTGTATTCCATAACAGCTAGTTCCGGTACTCACGGTGATGCATTCGAAATCGACTCAGAGACAGGGCTCATACGAGTATCATCAACAGCACAGCTAGATTACGAAACCCAAAACACGTATAAGCTTCAAGTTTGTGTGACAGATGGTCACCTGAAAGAGTGCTTAGCAGTAAACATCATCTTAGTCGATATGAACGAGCCACCCATTTGTCAAACTGAAGAACGCTCTGTGGATGAGAACAGTCCGCCTGGAACAATAATCGTACCACCCTTAAAGTCATACGATGTGGATGCCAACGATTTAGGGAAGTACCCAGTTCTGCCTCTCTTTGCTGCCCAAGCAATAGAAGGATTTCATTTTGATAACACGTCTCTTGTTCTGGGAGCTTTTCCATTAGACTACGAGTCTCAAGATTTGATTCAATTACAATTCTCTGCATGCGACTCAAATGGTGCTTGTAACATATGCAATTTGACTGTTCATATTCGAGATATAAACGAAGCTCCAGTAATGCCTGATAAGGCCATTAATGTGTTAGAAAACACAAACGTTTCCTTCTATACAGTTGAAGCATATGACACTGATCTCAACCAAACCAGTTCGCTCATTTACGAGATTCAAGATCAATACCCGCCTGGAATGTTCGTCGTAGATTCAAGACATGGTTCTGTCATCGTTGCCGCGTCGAAATACCTTGATTATGAAAGTGTGGATCATCATCAAGCGTGGGTAACTATTCGAGTTTCTGATACAGGAATCCCACCATTGTCTTCAGTTGGACGTTTGTTTATCAATATAATGGATATTAATGAGCCACCTTTAAGCGCTCGTCAAGCTGATATATACGTTAAAGAAAAGACCGTTGTTGATACAGTGGTATTTGAGTGGAGCGTTCGAGACGAAGATGTAGGACAAAAATTGACATACGAAGTTGTGAGTGCTACATTGTTCGGAGTTTTTAGTATACGCGATACAACCGTTCCAGAGGTGAGGTTGGAGGCGCCCTTGGATTTCGAAAGCACGACACAATACGAACTAATTTTACAAGCTTGCGATCCTTTTGTCGAGTGCACATATAGTTTATTATCTATCGTGATCGATGACTGCAACGAAGCACCATACTTCATTCAAAGCAACATCAAATTGTCCATTGCGAGCCATTCAAATGTTGGAACTGTAGTCGGAATTTTGCACGCTTCTGATCCAGATCGTGGAGATGCATTGTCGTTTTCGCTGTTGCCTGCAACGACTTCGCATTTACCTGGCGTGAAAGATGGTATCGCTGTATTTTCAGTCAACGAATGGACTGGAGAACTCGTCGCTTTCTCTATCCAAAATGTGAGCCTAATTCACGCTGGAGATACATACATGGTTACTGCAAAGGTGACTGATCTCAAGGGTCTTTCATCTTTTGCAGATGTATTTATTGATGTGGTAGCGAATAATTCCCCTCCGATATGTCAACCAGGTATCACGTTTAATATGGCTGAAAACGCGCGAGTTGGTTCTATTGTCGGGTTGCCTCTTATTTCCTTTATAAGCGATTATGACGACGGGACAACCTTTGTTTTTTCGCTTGAGTATCCTTTCCTCTCTATTTTACCCGCCAGTGGGCAAATTTAAGTAGCATCCGAGAACAATTTGGATTTTGAATCTACTTTTCGCAATAGTACAACAGCAAGTGTAATGGTGATAGATGACGGTGTCTACCACAACGGTATGGATACACTCAGCACCAGCTGCGTCATATTTGTATCGGCAACAAATGTTAATGAAAATCCTAGGACAGTAAATCTTTCGCTTAGTATTCCTGAAGGTAAGACAAGTGTATAAACGGCGAGTATGGGTATTGTATTAACCTGTCAATGTTACCTTCAGGAGCTAATTCTTTTCCAAGTATCCTGGTTTTTCCTATACTCTCATCCGGTGCAGACTATTACGTCACTGAAAAGGTAGCAGGTGACTACGCTGTAAGCTCAACGACTCGGGCACTTCCTATTGGATACGATTCTTTTCACCGCTCTTCACTCGGAATCGTTCTAATATTTGAAGATATAGATCTTACTGATACGTTTGGTTATTTGTCATTCGCTCAACTTCGTTTTGCGGTTCCAACGGGTAAGATCGGTCCCTTTTCGTTGCAAATCCGTGTTCTGAGTCAGTCACCGCTTCATTGGGACTCAAACAGCACTTTAGAAGATTTTACAACAGCTGCTTTTATTCCGTGGGTAATTGACCAGGAGATAACCGCTACCACGATATGGTCGCCAAACATTGGGTCTATTCTTGAGATGTCAATTCTCGACGTGTTGAATGACAAGACTGCGGGGTTCCTCATTACAGGAGGGGGTGTGGGAGAGGTAAGTGCATTTGACCACAGCTTGGCTACAGCACCCGTTCTTGAAGTCACCGTGGCCCAAGGTGAGTGACTCAAAATCCTTTATACATACCACCAGTTTCTAACACTTTTGTCCATTGAATAAAGTATCAAGGGTATCTATTGGTGGTGGGGTTGTTCCATACGAAGATCCAGATCGAAACGATACTGTGCAATTTTCAATCATTCAAGGTAACCCACATAATCCAATTTTCTTCGTGGACAAAACTACTGGCGAAATAACAGCAACCATCGAGCTACTGGATTACGAAATCCAAAACCGGTATGAGCTTCTAATATCAGTAACAGATTCACTGGGATTAAGTGCAACTTCATATGTCGAGGTCACCGTTGTTGACATTAACGAACCTCCCGTTGTGAGTGAACAAGTATGCTATATAACCGAAAATATGCCCGTCGGAGCATTAATTTGTGGCATCAGTGCATCGGATCCCGATAGCAATGGTATTTCAGCCGAAAAGCTGGCATACTATATTCCTGACGGTTATGGTGTTTACAACGCAATTTTTCAGATCAATCCAGTATCTGGGATACTAGTGGTAGCAAATTCAAGTGCTCTGAATTATTAGCTGAGCCAGCTCTTCTTCATTACTGTCTGTGCTAGCGATTACGGAACTCCACCGTTAAGCGGGTGTGGCAACGTAACAATCCATGTTATTGATGCCAATGATGCACCAACTGCTGTACAACCTCGATCGTGTGAAATATATGAATATTCTTACGATTTAGATGATTTCCAAATTAGTACATTTGTTGGTGTGGTTGTGTGCAAGCTTACCGCTTTTGATGAAGACACAAGAGAAGCAGCTCATTTATCTTGGGGAATTCATACTTGGGAGCTTGTGGACGCAGACCCCGGAAATCCGTTTTTATTAAGTTCAAACGGTGAAATCGTTGTGAGTAACCCACGGAAACTAAACTACGAAGATAGGAGCATATGGACATTGGTTGTCCGAGCAATTGACACGGGGGGGCTTTCAAGTCCGTCGCAAAATATTACAATCGATATTATTGATGTAAATGAGAGGCCGCAGATGGAGCTGTCGACATTTATTATTGAAGAGAACGCACAACCTGGAACCCAAGCAGCGGGACGCATGGATGTATTTGATCCAGATATTCGAAGTGACGGGCAGCCAGATCTTGTTACAATTAGCTTGCTTGACCGAACAGAAATGTTTTGCATTGTCAATAACAAAATTCAACTGATGAAGTATGGATTAGATTTCGAAACGAAATCAGAATATACTGTATCCATCCAGGCAACAGACGAATCAGGAGCTACAAGCAATATTCGAATCGTAAGCATTTTGGTAGTTGATATAAACGAAGCGCCTACTATATATCCAATGAAGCTCACCATTAAGGAGAATCAAAACATGATGACAAAACTTCTGCCAGCCATTCAAGCCCGCGACCCAGACGGAGACAGTATAATGTTTAGTATTATAGCCGAATATTCATTCGGCGAAGTTGCACAAGCTACGGGTACATTTGGTATTGACCCTCTTACTGGTATTTTATTCCAGCAAACAGATGCATTAGACTATGAGGCATTAAACGCGTATGTGGTTTCTGTTAAAGCACAAGATTCCAGTGGTTTGTTTACATTAGCAAATGTTACAGTGTCGATTGTTAATGTAAATGAGCCACCGGAAATAAAGGGGCAAGTTTCTAGCATTTACGAGAATGCAAATATTGGTACTCCAGTCGGGCAAGATTTTTTCAGCCGAACATTGGACCCAGACCTACAAAACCGATATGAATCGCTTAAGTTTACCCTAGTTACTGAAGATGAAAACGCATTTATTATTGACTCGGTATCAGGCCAAGTGTTAACTTCAGTGACTTTTGATTACGAAGTCAAATCTCAATATACATTACTGGTGCACGTCAGTGATCGCGGCGGCCTATATGATGAAGCCGAATTCATAATAAACGTAATCAATATATATGAGCCCCCAATTATCGGGTCGGTAAGCTTATGGGTGCCAGAGAATATGCTACCAGGGTCTGCAATTGGAGATCCCATTTCAGCAAAAGATCCCGATGCAGGATCTCGGTTAGTCTACGATTTGATTGGATCGTCAGACAACGTACTGGGCTGCATCAGAATAAATGCATTAAGCGGCCAGCTATTTCTTAAAGTTACCTGCTCTCTGGACTTCGAGTCACTGTTCGGGGGCGTACTACCCATAAGTATACGAGTATCAGATGGGGAATTCACTGCAGTAGCCCTTGGATCGATTAATGTGATCGATGTAAAACGAGCCCCCTTTGCTGCAAACGTCAGCGTTAATATTCTTGAATGAAAACTCGCCTGTACAAACTAGAGTTACACTAATATCGGTTCAAGATCCAGATGCAGATGAATCAATTCTGGATATGTGAGCAAAGTGTTCCTTTTGTTTTCAGCGTGGAGCCCATCGGTGACAGCGACGCTGAACTGTTAGTAAAAAATTCAGCCGCGATAAACTTTGAAAAAAATCCTCTGTTCTGGGTCGATGTTTGCGTTAAAGACAAAGGTAGCATGACTGCTAGAGCGAGATACAACGTGGCACTGGTAAATGTGTTTGAGCCACCATTCTTCATTCAACAAATTGTTCAATTTACAGCTAATGAATCGATGACTATGGGTAGTTACGTCGGCATTCCATTATCACGTTATGTTATGGACGAGGAAAATTTTGATATTGCTATATCATGTTCTAATAAATTGAAAGTGGTAAATAGTACGTGCGGTCGTGAAACAAGTTTTTCCTTGGACTCGTGTGGTCAAATGACGCTTATTAGTGGTGGATTTGATTTTGAAACGATGCCGATTTGTGTGGTGCATATTCAACTACCCCTAGCCAACTTATACAATGCCAACGGATCGTCCTTGGCTATCATGGACACCTTGGTTGTTATTATCAATGTTGTTGACGTTAACGAGCCTCTTATCTTTTCTCAAGACACCTATCAATTTACAGTTTCTGAAACTGCTCCAAATGGTACCCTTGTAGGTGTTGTAGCCGCATCAGATACCGATAGTGGTACTATTCTTTCGTATCAGTTACTGGATGTGGAATATGGGATTCAAGGGGTATTTATGCTTTCGAAGGAAGGCGTGATAACAGTTCAAAAGCTGCTTGACTTTGAAGTGAAACAATCTTTTCGCCTATCGATACGTGTTAGTGATGGCTTTGGTGCATATGATGACGCGACCGCATTGATTGCTATCACAGACTGTAATGAGCCACCCATGTTCAATTCCTCTCTGTACACCTTTTATCTCGGTGAAAACTCACCGATGCTAACTACGGTTGGTGAGTTTAGTGCGACTGATAATGACACGTACCAAAACAAGACACTTGTGTATAGCATTCTAAGTGGAAATTACCAGGGTGCTTTTGATATTTTATCGATAGAAGGAGATAGTAAATTGATCGTTAGCAACCAGATGGCTCTCGATTTTGAACAGCATACTCCATATAAGTTGTTGGTAGCAGCAACTGAAAACGTCCCAGGAGGATTATCCGGATTTACTGAGGTTTCCGTTCATATTACAGACGTTAACGAAGCCCCTCGGGCGTATAAACAGAGGCTGTACGTCGCGGAGGATTCCCCAATAGGATCTGCTGTGTTTACATCAGGAAACCTTGACACCGTAGCAGCAGGGTCATCGTTGGCATCAGATCCTGACAAGAATGATACTCTTATTTTTTCACTTACAGATGCGACAGATACATTTACCGTTCACTCAATCACAGGAGCGATTGTAACAAAAAGCTTCCTGAATTTCGAAGAGAACCCATCTTACTCTGTTTTTCTTGAAGTTATTGATGCGGGTAATCTGACAACCGTTGCACCGATTGAAATCATGGTTCTGGATAGAAATGATGCGCCAATGATTACCTCGAGAATATTCTCGATCTTGGAAAATCCAGAGCGAGGTTCCATTGTTGGTATAATTGCTATTATGGATGAAGATTTCAATCAACGTCACTTATATGCTTTAGACGAAACGGTAGTGGTGATGCACACTATCTCGTCTAGGTCCAGTACTCCAAATAATGCTGTTTCAGTAGAAATGGCATCGGGAACCATTCGAGTCGTGGACGAAACTGCCTTTGACTACGAATTAGTTCACCAGATTATTTTAACTGTAACTATCAGTGACGATGGAAGTCCGATTAGGTACAGTACGTCGGTATTGACCATTGATCTGATTGACAAAAACGAGCGATGTGTTTTCGCAGAAGCTATGTTTACAATGACAATTAAAGAAAAGCAAATTGGAGTAGCTGACCAAGTCGTTGCAAAAGACCCCGACATGACAAATTCTACATTATGGGGAAAACTTAGCTATCATATGATGGATGATGGAATTGCAATGAATAAGGTTGTAGTTTCCGCCTCAGGGGATATCGTTTTAATAAGTTCTTTCGATTACGAGCTTCAGCGGAAAATAGAATTCGTAGTAGCTGCAACTGATGGGGGTGGGCTATCCTGCACTACACGAATTCAAATTCTAGTTGAAGACAGCAATGAACCCCCCTTAATTGCGCCTGGTCGCTTTTGGGTATATGAATCGACCGATAAAAACGTTGATTGGGTAAAAACATCGAATGGTAGTCAAGCCAAATTAGATTTTTGGGATCCAGAGAACGACACCATTACGCTGTCGCAAAATTCATCAGATTGTTTTTACATCTCAGACGAAGGTTTGATATCGGTTGTGAGACCTTTGGATTTTGAGGTCAAATCCTTTTTCGATTTAGTTGTTACAGCGATTGACGCGCATGAACTTGCGACAAGTGCTATCATACGTTTGTCGGGATTCTTGAAGCGGCTGACCCTGATTTTAACGATTCGATACAGTTTTCGTGGGATGTGAACGATACCGACACAAGAATGGCAATGGATGTTTTTGCTATCTCAGCGAAAACCGGAATAATATCGTTGCTTCAACAAGGAGTGCTCAATTCTGCATCGTCCTTAATTTATACGCTGCAAGCCATTGTGAAAGATTCGATAGGCTTAAGTGGTCGTACAACCGTCCAAATATTCGTTGTAGATGACAATGAGGCACCTGTATGCCCGATTATTCAATGTTGGGTACTTGAAAACTCCTCTAAAATTTATAGAGGATTACCGGGCACTCAAGGAATTTGTCATATTGATATCCGAGATATGGATATTAGTCAGAAGCATACATTCCAGTTGGTATCCACTACTGATAACCATCCGTTTTCCGTCGATTATTTACCCGGGGTTGTCCAATTTGCTTCTGGCCGAACGAACTACGCTAATTTTGAAACGCAAGGTGTTCATCGCCTTCGTTACCAAGCAAACGACATCCCTAATAGTGGGTATTCTCTATTTTGCACCAACGAAATTGTAATCAGCGTTATAGACGTTAATGAACCCCCAATAATTCAAGATCAAGCATTCCTTTCAGTTCCAGAACTGAGTATAGATGGCACATTGGTTGGTGCTATTGATGCAATAGAGGAAGACTTCGGTGACGAACTAACTTTTACGATGCACAACGAATCAGATTCGGCATTTCTTCTGGAATCGAAGACCGGGGTGCTTAGGGTAGCTAATTCAGCAAAGATCAACTATGAATTATCTCCGGTGATATATATCAATGTGTCTGTGCTTGACCGCGAAGGGCTACGCGCTGAAGCTACTCTAGTCGTCAAAGTTCTAAATATGAATGACCCTCCGATACTACAATCGGCAAATTTTACAGCAAACGAATTCACTTCATCTAAGCTTGGATCGTCACCCGGGGCATCCTCTCTGCAGACGCTTGATTATATCCATTGCTCTGATGAAGACCTTGCTGATAAACTTTATTTCACTCTATTAAACGAAAAGGCACCCTTCGTAGTAGAGGTTAACAGTGGTATGTTATATGCGGAAACAGCGCAGCTCGACTTTGAAACGAAGCGTAAGTATGATCTGCAGCTCCAGTGTTCTGATGGCCAAGCAGTTACGGTGTCAACAGTGTGTGTGTTTGTTACAAACACGAATGAAGCACCACTTGTAGCAGATCAGGTCTATCGAGTGAATGAAAACACAGTAGCTGGGACAAACGTTGGAATGATTGGTTTTTCCGATGCTGAGTACGATGACCCAGAATTTCTTACCGTTGTCACGACTGGAGTAGATGAAACCATTAGAGTGTCTCGATTCCAATCGAAGGTCGCTGTGTTTTCGGATACTATCGATTATAAGTGGGTGGAGGTCCCAGACAAGCTCGTGAACGCATTTTTCATCGCAACTCCAAAAGCAATCCCTCTCTCCGCAACCCTACTTAACTTAGCAAGCCCAGGTAGCCTTTTCGCTCTGATTGATGAAGATATAGACATTTTCCCTGATTGGGTATCATATTATGGATTTAAGAAGCTTGACGAGCAAATCGTGACAGCTCAGAGCAGTACTAGTGCTTTGCACTTCAACGTCTATATCCAAGAAAGATATGAAGGGGATTTTAGCGTCCCTGATACTACAGCAATCCCGTTTTGTATTTTTGGGGCATACCCATCGTCGATGGAAGTTTTCATTCATGGATTGTACAGTGGCTGGTTTGATGTCACGTCAGCAGGCGTTTTGCGGTTATCAACCGATACCTTGGATTATGAAAGTATTACTAGTCAGCCGATTCAACTTTCAGTGAGCGTTGTTGATAGTGGTGGTCTACTGAGCGAAGGTAGGCTGTCAATTTTTGTTGATGATGTGAACGAGCCACCAACTATTACGCACCGCTCCTTTTCAGTCGAGGAAAACGCTGCTAACGGTACGATGATCGGAGAACTCGTTGGAATTGATCCCGATCGATCTGACCAGGTGACATTCTCATTATCCTTTCCCTCTTCAGCAATTAATCTGACTCCTACGGGGAGTTTATCGGTGCGTAACAGTTTGTTATTCGACTACGAGGAAAACGCATTTATTACGATTCGTGTGAGGATTCTCGACACTGGTGGTTTGTTTAGTGAGCATGACATTCGCATTAGTATTATGGATGTTAATGAACCACCTAGCTTCCAACTAGCATCGTATACGTTCAGTTTACCAGAAAATTCACTAGCTGGACTACCAATTGGAACTCCAATCCGTGCTGTTGACCCCGATCGTGGGCAATCAGACACTTTGCGATACGAGCTCGAATACAAAAATAATGGACGCTTGCCTTTTCGAATTGAAAGCTGTTCTGGTCAACTTGTGGTTCAATGGGATTCTTTGGATTATGAGCGTATAATGTTATACTCATTTGTTGTTCGTGTCATTGACACGGGGTATCCGGTAATACTGGAGGCTAAAGCACACGTTGTAGTGAACATACTAGACGTGAATGAGGCCCCCACCTTTGCTGAACCTGGGTCTCTTTCAATTCTGGAAAATGCACCTATCGGCACTTTCATAGGACGTGCGATTGTTTCCGATCCAGATCAAGCTACAGTTCTCAATTTCAGCACAAACGCTAGCAACTATGTTCACGTATCAATGAGCGGAGAAATATACTCTGCCGTTTCGTTTGACTATGAGTCGATGCCACAGTTGTATGTGGAGCTTACAGTTACGGATAGCGGGGTGGAATGCGATCCCCAACTTGAAGCGTATCAATGCAAACCAATCTTAATATCAACAATCATAATAGTATTCATACGAAATGTCAATGAACCACCAAGCTTGGTAACTGTCGATAACTTTGCGATTAAAGAAAATCTACCTCCCGGATCACAGGTAGGGAAGCCTATTGTTGTCGATGACGTTGATGGGACTCAGGGGGACACGCCTGGGTTTTCTGTCACGAGCAGAGAAACAAAGGAAAAGCTTGACGAGTTTTTTATTCGCAGCGATGGTCAAATCCTGACAGTTATGCCCTTGGACTTTGAAAACAAGCGAACATATGACTTGAAAGTCGGTTATTCAGACGGAGAGTTCTCCACCAATCTCAACATTACAATTGTGGTTCTTGACGAAAATGAGGCTCCTGCCATTATTGAAGGTACTAGCGGGTCGATAGCAGAAAATATGGCTGCTGGTACACCAATTCTAGTTGCTAAATATCACGACCCTGATCAAAATCCACTCAACGTTTTTTCACTCATGGATAGTCTCGCTCCCTTCACAATTGACAAGCTTACCGGTATTTTGAAGAGTGCTCGTCCGCTGGATTTTGAAAATGGTCCTAGGAAATTTAAGCTAAATATTCAAGTGTGTGACGCAATGCAAACAACGTTGTGTGGATATGGCTTCGTGATGATAAGTATCACTGATGTCCCAGAGGCGCCATCAATGCCCACTATCCGGTGTACCATAATTGAGAACACAGTCACAGTCTTAAACGATGCAAGTACAGCAGTTTGTATCTTTTCAGCTACTGATTCTGACACATCATCGTGCTCATTCTACGAAATAATCGACGAAAATATGCCATTTGATCTTAAGTACAACTTGGTAGTAAACGGCTCCAGTACTAATATCCGCCTTCATCCTAGTATTTGCACGAGCGGCGACGTTCAGTTAGTCTGGGTAGGTCCTTTCCTTCCAGACTTCGAGGCTCAACATCAGTATATCGTTGGTATTCGAATTCTGGACGAAACGATAGGAATTTCGGGGTTATTTGCTGAAAGTAGTATTTACGTTGACGTCATTGACGCAAATGACTGTCCAACGTTGTCATCGCTCGCGTTCACGATTCGTGAGAAAACTGCTGTTGGTACACAAATTGGATACCCACTACCGGGCAAAGACCAAGATGTTTTTGATGTTCTTTCGTACGAAGTTTTCCAAACAAATGCCTCAAACAATTTAATTGGGATTGATAGTCTGACTGGACAATTGTTTATAGCTAGAGTGCCTGTGAATAATGAGCTCGTATATCCTATACAGTACAATGTTACTGTCACTGTTACTGATAACAGTGTTCAGCGCTGTTCAAAGAGTGCCATCATAGCAATCACTACTACAAAGTCAAATTTCGCGCCTATATGGTCAAGGACATTGCCCTTCTCGCTCAACATCAGCGAAAATTCTGCTGCGGGAGCTGAAGCTGATCCCTCAATATCTCAGTTCGTCACTGACCCTGAAAACGATTTGATACAGTTCTCGCTTCAGTCAAAGGTAGACATGTACTGCCCTGATACATTCAGTCTCGACTTATCCAATGGAGTTTTTCGCCTTCGTTTGGGGCGCTCATTAGACTTTGAAGAAAGGCGAACGTATATATGCACAGTCGCAGCGTGCGATCTTGAACACATGTGCAGTACACAAGATGTTGTTATTCAAGTCACGAATGTAAACGAGCCACCGATTTTCGGCGAACAGGTATATACTTTAGTCGTGAAAGAGAACGAAGTTCCCAACTTTGCACTGCCTCGTTGCATTGCAGCGGAGGACCCAGACGAGGGGGATGGTTACTCCCTCACGTATACGATGTCATGTATGAATGCAAGTGACTGTTCTCTCTTTTCATTGCTTACTGAAAAAGACTATAGCCATACATTGTGTGCCAGAATTGTGGTCAATTCGAGACTTAACTTCGAAGCCCGACGTATTTACACTTTTAATATAACGGCGTATGACTCTGGTGGGCTAGCAGCAGTTACAGCAATTGCGATCAATGTCCAGGATGTGAATGAAATGCAATCATTTGTGAACTTTCCAGCAACAATTTCAGTTCTCGAAAATTTAGCAATAGATTCAGTAATTTTTCGTGTCAACTCTACAGATCCTGACATATATTCGAACGAGTTCAAGACGATGGAGTACACATTGACTGCAGTATATCCACCAGGTTTAAATATTTTCCGAATCGATTCTTATACGGGTGATATAATTGTGAGTGGTCTTATTGATTATGAGGTTGTACAAGCGTACACCATAACAGTTGGGGCGCGTGATTTGAGTGGCGTCAACGCATTAGAGATCTCAAGAAATTTTTCGATTGCCGTAGTTGATGAGTCTGATACAACACTTGACAAGTTTGAACTTGTTCCTGGTAGCTCTGCGAAGATGAACACGATTGGAAAGCAATTGTTTCGTCTGAAGGGTACAAATATCGGCTTCAAGCAACGAGCTGATGCTTCTGTCCATATTCGACAACTTATAGTCAGTTACTGTGGGTATGGATGCACCAAACCGTATTATGCTACAAACTGTTCCTTGGTTGACGGAAACACAGGTGTCGAGTGCATGACAGTACCTGGGGTAGGAGAAAACATTTACTGGGACATCACGTTGCTAATGAGAGTTCCTAGCATTGGAGATACGCTCTTCCAAGCATCATCGACGGCACCGTTGTCGTCATATGCGCCAGCAAAGATTCATTCTGTAGTATGCAGCGTTGAATTCCCTACAAATGGAAGTAGCTTTAAAAACATCATGATTTTTGGTGAAAATTTAGGCTCGACACAGTTGATAAGCCATGATGCGCAGCCTATTGTTTTATATGGTGCAGATCTTGAGGCACAGAACTGTCAGCTGCTTGATTCTGCTAGCGGCCACACTTCAACTCGTCAATACATTGAATGCCGAAGTGCGACTGGCTCAGGTCAGAACCTTTCGTTCGCAGTAGGTGTTCGTGGTCAAGCGAGCGATAAATACTCTTCAAGTTGCCGATATGCTTCTCCCACTATCCATTTTATATCTTCCTCCAGTGGTCTTGAGACTATTGGAAATGACGTGGTACTGATAAACGGAACTGGATTTGGATGCCAAGGTTGTGCAAATATTGCTGTCGTGCTCTCAAACGGCGTGCATTTATTTGAGTTTGATGACTGCAAGATTGTTATCGATCACGTGCAGCTACTATGTATTTCGCGGCCCGGAGCAGGAGCATTCTACCACTGGCAAGTTTCAATAGACAACCAGCAAAGCGTACTGGCACCTGAGATCACAATTTCATATAATTTACCTGAAGTGTGGGAAGTGATAGGCTTTCAGGATGTCCCCACAGTCGGAGGTACCATTTTCCAATTACATGGGCAAAACTTCGGGCCAGACACTCCTTTTTTCGTGGATCCGGTCGTAGAATATTCGTTTGATAACGTAACTATTCTCCGTGCGGCTAACTGTAAACGGATATACAACGATCCTATGGCACACAATTTCATTCAGTGTGTGTCAGTTCCAGGTAGTGGATCTTTTCATCTGTGGAGGGTAATCATTGAAGGGCAGCTATCCGTGTGGTCAATGCATAATACATCATATGCTGCCCCTATAGTGGCAAAAGTAGCCCAATCCGATGGCCAAACTGAAATAAAGGCAATCGGTGACCAGCAAGTGGTAATCACTGGCAAGAACTTCGGTACTGTTGGTTCGTCGACAATTTCTGATGTGACGTATGGCATGAATGGGTATGAATTCACCGCAAAGAATTGTAGTATTGTGATGGACCACGAGTGTATCGTATGCACAACTGCTCCTGGAGTGGGAAATCGACTAGCTTGGATAGTGACAGTCGATGGCTTGAGTAGTGAAGTACCCACAATAAGCTATGCAAAACCTTTCATCGCTTCGATTGAAGGGGAGGGGGCATTTAATGCGAGTGTTCGTGGAGGTCAGATGGTAGTTCTCCGAGGGGGTAATTTTGGACCAAGTGATATCATCATTGACAGAATCTCTTACGGGACATTTGGGCGAGAATATCAAGTAGTTGAAGTACTCAATCACAACGACTCTACGATTGTTTGTCAGACTATACCTGGCGTAGGATCGAATCTTTCGTGGCCTGTATCGGTTGGTGGTCAAGATTCAGGTATGTACGGCGCGACAAGTTCTTATGCACCTCCAGTAGTGACATCGTTCTACCCTTCTGCAGTATCTACAGATGGTTCAAGTCAGATCACCATCATCGGTGAAAATCTGGGTACAAACATAACATTTGCGGCTTTGCGGGTAATTTTTTCACCACCTCAAAGAAGTTTAATGAGCTATCGTATTCCTGTCATTGAATTTGGAGACTTTAACGAGACAAATAGCAGCGAGTACTTGATTGTCCAAGTCCCAATAGGATATGGTACAGAGGCTTCATTACAACTTTTCGTCGGGACAACAAGCACGCAAAACAGCTCGGCGTTGGCAATTAGCTATGAAAATCCATGGATTGAATATGTGTACACGGATGAGGGACCAACCGATTGTTTACCATCATGTATACAACTAACGATAACAGGAGCTAATTTTTATACCTCCGGTCGTGTACTTGTATCCCAGTATCCTATTACGGCAGGCAATCTAGATAGTATGAGTTATGAATCTTCAGTGGATGTTTATTCCTGGTCTCATGATACCATTGTAATATCTAGATACATCGGCCGCTTAGGATACGTTACTGTTGTCATCGGTAGAGAAAAAATTCTTAGTACTCGGCTTCGTTTAGCTGGGATGACCCATCGGTTTTAGATTGGTACACGCTTCAACTTTCATGTGAAGTGCTGGATTGCACAACGTTTTACCGATTGGATGGAGATACACACCTTTTCGAAACAGAAGAAGTAGAAACTGGGGTCTTCAACTATCGGTCAGCTACTCAAGGTGGGGCTACACTTAGTCTGTACGCAAAATATGTTGGTCGGAGTCCTCTGATTCTTATTGGAACAGGTATATGTAGTGGTGTTGTTATTAGTACTCCTATCATACCATTAAGTATACTTCTATCCAAAGCTGTATCTGGGATAAAAGATATTCGCCTGTTATCGTGTACTGTACCGAATGGACAAGGAACGATGCTTCCTCTTACCGTTATGCGAGGCACGACCCTAAGCAGTCCAAGATATTTCAGCTACATTCCACCTATGGTAGACTGGGCTGGAAGCTTTGCCACCTCAGCTGATACAACCGGGAAAGCAGTTACCCTTATGGGCTCCAACTTTGGCACAAACCCGCTCGTCGTAATGACCTGGAGCACCAACCTATCCATCTCCCTTAACATTACAGAATTCGACCATTTTCATGCTAGAGTGGTTATTCCTGCTGGTGAAGGTCAGAACTATACTCTAAGCCTTCTGGCGGGAAACCAAGAAACGGGGACAGTTTTTCATTACAACGCTCCGGTCATACACAGTATCGAAGTAGAGGACGCCACCACTGCTGGCGGATCGATAGTGACTATTCACGGAAATAACTTTGGCTCAAGCAAGCATTCAAACGCACATATTGTTTCAATTGGCAGCATGTTTTCGTGCGCAATTGAAATCATTGACCATGAAATGATCATTTGCAAAACAACTCAAGGCCAGGGCCCTAATCACCAAGTGATTGTATCAGTGAGTGGGCAAGAAAATGTCTTAGAAATGTGACTTTTAGCTATGATCCTCCGATTCTATATGACATCAGCCGAAGTGAAGGTCCAACATCGGGGTACACTTGCATCTGCACAGATCCCGATCGGCCTTGCGCTACACTTACAGCACCTTTCGAATGTCACTACCTTGAGATAAGCTCTAACAGCTCCACAGATAACAATTATTGTGTACAGACCAAGGTGAACGGGATGATGCAAAAGGTCACGGTTACAGCTGTGGTTGACGTTCTTTCCAACAACAAGCCCGTGTACACCAGTAGTACGGAGTTGGGTTTAGAACTTCTGTTTAAGGGGGGGGGGGTTGGCAGTTAAAGCAGCATGATATCAGCATTTATCGCGCTAGTGGTAATGCGACAAGCCCTCCCTCAACTGGTTGGCTTGACGTGCTGGTGAGCCCACCTGTTATCGTGAATACAATGAAAGTCTACTCCGGAATGTGCTTAAAGACCACAGCACATGTCTGTCCGACAGGTACAGAGCTCTGTGAGCGGGTATCTGTAACACTTTCTGGTAAAAACTTTGGCATACAGTCACTTGACTGGCAGCTAAAGTTGGTTAGTGCTGATCATACAATGGAAACGGTGTCTGTTACCAATGATGACATCGTCTATTTCAGTCACTTCAATATTAAGTTCAATTTGCCCCCAGGACAAGGAATATCTCGTATCATTGAGCTCACAGTTTCTGAGCTGAAGTTGGTCAACAAGTCGATTGAATTTGCTTATCAGATTCCCCAGTTGATTGGATATGAAACCAGCACAACGAACTTGTCAACTTGTGGGGGATATGCAATCACGCTATACGGTAAAAACTTTGGCTCGACTCGAGCTAGGGTACTTATAGGTGGCCGTGAAGCTCGTGTCGACCGCCAGAGCTCTCACCCGAGAGCATGTGGTGCCGAAACGTGTGAACATTCCACAAGTCGGCCCTGTATTGACATTAACACCTTTGCCTGCTATCCGTCAATGTATGTTGTGAGTCCTACATTCAGTTTCCTTAATGCCTGTGACGACACTACGGGTACACAAATACTATGTGAGATGCCTAATCAACCTGATGCGAATGGGGCCAATGCCATAACGATCAAGGGTACAGACTTTGGTTGCTTCCCTAATGATGCGATTGAAATTCATTTTGTTCCCAACCATGAAAACACAAATACCCCAAAGTCGGTATCGAGACGTTTGACCACAAGTAAATATTTGTTATCAAACATTTTTGGCATCACGGAGGGAAACTTGGGATGAAGACTAACTGATGGTATAGCATCAGCAAGTACAGCAACTACGAGCGATAACACAACAGGCACTATTGTGTGGACTAGTTCTTCAGAGCTGGTATGGTATCCACCAAAGACCAAGGCTGGTGTTACAAGTATCATTTTATCGGTAGGTGGCAACGTTATGTCAGCTACAAGCCAGACGCAGTTGAGGTTTCAGTGCAGTCCAGGCTACTACCGAGCTTCTACAGAATTCTGTGATGTTTGCCCTCAAGGAGCTATTTGCGCTGGAGGGGATGAAAACCCAAGGGCCAAACCTGGGTACTGGCGTGAAGGTGAAGTTGTTCTAGTGTGTGATCCTATGTTTGCATGCCTGGGTGCAAATAAATGTGCGAAAGGCTATACTGACGTTAGATGTGGAAGCTGTGAGACAAATTATCACAAGTTCAATTCAGAATGCAACATATGCCCGAGTGATAAGTGGGGGTCTGTCGCTATCGTGGTCATCTGCATAGTAGTAGCATCGGTGATAAGCTACCTTCTAACCCGAAATGGCGTCAGCCTTGGTCTACTATCTATCGGTATCGACTACTTTCAAACCCTCTCTATTTTTGGTAATGTCCGTATTTCGTGGCCGACGTCATTGATCAACTTATTCTCGACATTGTCAGCTTTTAATCTCAATCTCGAGCTAATTGCACCTGAGTGTTTTTCGTTTCAGGTTTCTTACGTGAACAAATGGTTTATCATTGAACTATTCCCATTAATGATGGCAGCAGCAGCACTAGCAATATTCGTCGCACTGTATGCTTACAAGCGGTTTATCAAAAGACGGCGAACGCGCTTAACATCCCACATGCCTCAATTATTTGGATCGACGTTGGTCATGATGTATTATCTATTCCTGTATCTGACTAGAACTACTTTGGATGTTTTTAATTGTGTTGGAACTATTCCATCCGACGGAAAACTCTATATGGTCGCTATTTACACACAGTGTTTCAAGCCTGGAGAAATACATATGGATCTGTTCCCGTTTGCTGTACTAGCCTTCTTAATATACTATCTGGGGTATCCGCTCTTTGTCCTTCTCACGTTGTCTCGAAATCGAGCTCTAGTGATGGAGGATCAGCTTTTGAGAGCCATGCAACGCGGATCAAGTCGTCAAACAAATCCTAACTGCTGGGTGTTCCGCAAAAAATTCTCGAAGTTGTACTATCAGTTCAAGCCTGAGTATTGGTACTGGATGGTACTCATAATCCTCCGAAAGTTCTTACTAGCTGGTATCGGGCT
Source organism: Phytophthora fragariaefolia (assembly GCA_030267785.1). Taxonomy (NCBI): domain Eukaryota; phylum Oomycota; class Peronosporomycetes; order Peronosporales; family Peronosporaceae; genus Phytophthora; species Phytophthora fragariaefolia. The sequence continues at coordinate 35,959 of BSXT01018987.1, forward strand.
ACTTTTCCGACAAGACCCAGTTTTCCAACTAGCTACCGCAACTTTCGTGCTTTTTGTCAATTACGCACTGCAAGTACGATGTCGCCCGTACATGAGTGCGTACGAAAGTCAGCGAGTTTTGGCTAATTATGCAAAGCGGGTACTACTGGAAACGCGTCGTGCCAAGGCAAAGGAGAAACATACATACAGTCCGCACACCTCCGCTTAGAGATGCATGCATCTACAGTGACTGCTTGGAAAAATGGGCATGGAGATCGTGGGGGTCACGCAGGAAATTCAATATCGACAGCATCACAGTTACGTGGAGCTAATGAGGCAATTCTTGCTTCACAGGAGCCACAAAACTTAGTGGGTTATCTGTCGGACCACAACACAGTGGAGGCAAGTCTACTTTTCAGTGCTAGTCTCGTGCTTCTAGCTGGTGTTATGTTTGAGAGTGGTTGCTTTGGTAGTACAGAGGCTGGTTTTACTAGTACTTCGGCTCAGATGCTTGCCGTTGCTACAACAATCCTCGTCGTTGTGAGCTGTATATACTTTGCTCTTGTTCTGACTACAGAGTTAGTTGTGGCACTTCGACCCGATTACTATCGACGAATTACGCGGGTGCAAAAGGTTTTCAGTAGTCCCCGGCATCGCCACCCAAGGGATGAAAGTGTTCGCGGGAAACGCAACGCAATCCACACTAGTGACGACGATAGCCAAGATGGTAATGACGACGAACTTGAAATGGTAGCAACCATGACGCAAAATCCGTTGCACTTTAACCGTACATTAGCAAGTGCTCGCGGACTTGCAATGCGAGCTAGAGAGCGCGATGCCCTTGCAGCTCTACAAGATATACAGCGGCGTAGATCTGAACGTCGAAGAAATGAATCTCAAGGTGATAGCACTGATACATGTATAGCTCAAAGAACAGCACGTGTTAGTGAATCAGCTTCTCGCAGGCGAAGATCCCACCGTCGACGAGCTTCTTCGTCAACTAGCGCTCAAGAACACTACAAGTATGACAAGCAGCTCGTGGCTGAACTAACCTCGGCGATTGGTCAAACAGATGATGTCACTAGACGCTACGTGGATGGCTAAGACTTCATATTATTAATAATAGTGAAAAATTTTAAAACGAAATAGCTTCTCAAGCACTATTTAGCTGACGTAGTTTATCAGCCACAGTCAATGTGCTTAGCTCGGTCTGGAAACATGTAGCCTGGTGATTTGCAATTTTTAGCCAGTTTTTGTGTAACTCATCGCTGACATTCTGGCCCGGTAGGCTACCTTGACTATGCTTCACCAAGTCTGCGTAGAAAGCTAGGTGCCCAAGATGTCGAAACGCATCCGCGAGATTCCACCAAGCGACCCCTCTTTTATCCAAATCAATATCACTAATCGTTCCTTCGTGTTCTAAAGCATAAATATATACCCTGCAGGCAATCAGGTAATGGCCTTGTTCAAAAGCTCGTTGGCCTAGATCTATGAGCAGCTCCCACTTTTGTTTCTGTTTAGATACTACACTTTCTCGACGACGAACGGTAACATTGCTACCAGTCTCCTTCGTTGTAAGTTTCTCGAGATTCCATTGACGTAGAGCTGTGTGCCATGCCTCCTTTGCAAACAAAGCGCTTGAACTTTTTGCTTTGGGTGTTTTAGCTGCCGTAATAGCCAGCTGTTCATACCCTATTGCACACAACACCAGCATGTCACGCTCCAAATATGGAGGTGGCGGTATGTCGTGAAGGTATATAAGATATTCAACACTTTGGGTCCAGTCACCTCGTTGTTGCAATTGTACAGCAGCCAGTAATAACCACAACGGGAATTGCGGTAGTCGAGGAAAAGATTCGATTAGTTTCGCAAACAAGCGCAAGGAAGCACTAAAGTGTTCCTTGTGCATCATCACAATAGCAAGATCTTGTAGAACGAGAGGGTCAATGCGGTCGCCTGCAGGAGCTCGCTCGAGTGCGGCGCAATACAATTCATGTGATCGAGACAAGTTGAACTGATCGTACGACACGTACCACGTCATGTGATGAGAATACGCGAGCGCTTGAAACAAGTTCTTGGTCAATTTCCCGTTCCTCAAATCACAGAGCCGTTCCAGAATTGATGCAGCATTCCAAAAATCACCTCGCTGGTATAGCTCCACACCTTGCTTTTCAAGGACTTCATCTAGAGGTACACTTTCTGGTAATTGGTTCCCCGCAAGAGTCAGTTGTGATACTGCTTCGTAGGTAACACACATTTTAACTTTCTTTCTTGCAAAGCGTGAGAATATCCACCTTGTCATGCTTCTTTGCAGTTTTACTAGCGCGTGGTTCTTGATAAGTTCGGTAGTTTGCCTTTGAGTCTGTAGGTGGCGGTAGAACATCTGAATTTTTGTGCTAGCCCGAACTCGACGAGCCAGTCGAACTTTACGCCATTTGCGAAGATTGGACATACACCTCCACCAACGTTGTAGGCGGCGTATCATCGTCGTTTTCTTGAGTTTCACATACGGGTGAGCTCGTCGTGTGAAAAAATGACGAATTCGTACCTGCGCCAGTTGCCGTACTCGTTCTAATTTGTTGTCAATCTGGCTATGATCCTCTGCGACATACACCATCCTGGACATTATTTGGCTATCTTCTGCCGCATTGTGAAGAATCAAAACCGTCGATTTCTTTGCACGAGATAGCCTATGAATTCTCAGAAGTAATATAATGAAGTAAACACAAGTTCGTAGCAAGGCAACAGAAGACTGGGCTTTAGCTGTACGTTTGGTATCTTCGAGGACTCGTCGTTGACGGCTGGATCTGACGCCATGTCGCCGACGGAGGCAATAACTAGCAAATGTTCTTTGTATAATAATCGCTGCCGCATAAGTTGTAAGACTTTTGCTGTGGTGCTGGAGTTCGTAGCTCGCAGTCGTTTGTTTGATGTCAGTGTTAATGTTCGTGATCATTTCCTGGGGAGGGCAAGAAGCGTTGACGTCCTCATCCATCATATCTACGCCTTCTTTTATTTCATCCAGAGCCCCAGCGACTTCTTGTCGCTCATCGGTTGTCCAACCCATCAGTGCACTGGGTGCTTCACCTTCCCAGAGTAATGGAAGTTGTGGGGGTCTTTTATAGTGGGTGATGTACTGGTTGAGGTCACACAAGTCAATGTCTTCATCCTCTGTCGCATTTAATTCATTTTCGTTGGCATTAATCGTAGTATTTATGTCGATGATTTTCTGTGTGTATATCACGTTTCCTTTCACACTGGGGTACATTATGGCCTTCGTTTCCACTTTATTTTGATGACGGAAACGCTTTTGAATTATTGCGTATTCACGCCACGCACAGGCAGTTTTTCTCAATAATGTATACGATTTCGAATAGAAGACCAGTTCGTTTACCCCATTCCGAAAGTGATTTGCTTTGTTGTCCAGGCTGCTAAGAGTCTCAGCCTTTCTGGATCGGAAGCGATACCAATCAAACACAACTGCTGAGTTTTCTATCCATTGCGGTTGCACAGACTGAATCCAACCGGAGCTCGCACCACTCTGATCCCCGGCTTGGAGTGCTTCTTTCAGAAAGGGTGTAGAAGTTGAATCGCTTTTGCGTGTATTGTAACTCGATGCTGTCTTCTTAATCGACGGACTGGTGGACGAAGAAATTTTTCTGGTATTAAGATTGAAGTTGAAGACAATCGCGGTGCCTGCACACTTTTCACAAGTCCATGTAGGGGAGCTGTCTTGACCACTCTGGGTGGTTTGATGTTGTAGACGAAGTAGAAACACAGGGTGCTGCTTGAGTGGTGGTACGAAGCAGTAGAGGTGGCAGCGGAATGCACACATCTTACACTTGATAATGAGCTTCCTGTTTAAGTCGCTCTTGCAGCGTTCACAACATTTTAATGGTAAAGAGTTTTTGGGGTCATCCTTGAGAACTGCAGCTGCTCTTCGGCGACGGTTAAATACCGTTGTGGAATTTACACCCTCTAGCGCATCCATTCGCACTCGCTGCTTCCCGTGAAGAGCACTGTGGCCGTCGCCAGGATTTATGGTTGTTGTGGTTCAGTACCCGTGTAATTGCGCAACTTGGACACCGGCGGTTCCCATCGAAGTTAGTTGATATCATGTTATCAAGCTTAAGAATGGACGTCACTAATAATAGTGAGGAGAACACAAGAGCTGAGAAAGTGCGTATTTATTTAAAAGAAGTGTCCATATTTTCCATAGGAGTAAAGTGTTTGAAAAATCCCACTATGTGATCACGGGATGTTCCACATACTTCCAATCCCACTGTTGTCTACGGAGTTCAATCGTAGGCCAGTAGTGATAGTCGGTCTTGAGTGTAAACACCTTGGGTTTCGTATTAATCGAAATAGTCTTGAGCCGCACCGACTCTCGATTTTCCAGCCGTTCGACGACACGCAAGAAGTCGTCTAACGTGGGTGTCGGTTCGCCGTTAACCTCCACTAGCCAAATTGTTGCTCGCAAGCCGTACTTGTGGGCTGGGGAGCCGTAGCACCACCGTGAGCAATACACACCACCACCTTCCTTCGGGATGTATCCTAAACTTGCCACTGCATAGTGCGGGCTTTGAATGACGAGGCCACACCAAACAATCACACGATCTGTGCCCATGGCAGAGAGCTGGGACGTACTAACAGTCATCTCCATTTCCTTCTGGTCGCGCACCACCAAAGCCTTCAACTCGGTTTTACCATCAACTGCACCTTCCACATCTGCATCGCGTACCACGATTTGGCCATCGATGGCTAGAAGCAAGTCACCGCTCTCAAGTTTTTCTGCACAATCTGTGCCAGCAGCACACCGCTTGATCCCAAGCACCTGACGTTTGTCCTCGTAACACGATTCGAGCTTTTGAATCCATGCATCGGATAGACCTAGACCTGAGCGCGCCTTGGAGAGCGAGTAAGTCAATAGCTGCACCGGGAGGATATTTACAGAGTCTGGGATGCGCGAACTTCGAAGCTCGTCCACGATGGGCCGCACAACGCTAACTGGAAGCCCGCGGAATACCTCCCTTCGACCTGCGTTATCTTGGTAGCTAAAAGAAAGCCAGAGTGCATTTACAGTACCTACTTCGTCAATGAAGACGCCACCAACGGACTTCGTAATTCGATCGAAGTGCAACACCTCAATGTTGGAGGCCTTATAGCGGGGTGGCTGGAAATCCCGTAGCACAAGACGATCGAGCTTAGTCACCACAGATTTCATGGTAACTACCGTCCAGTTGCTACTTAGACCAATGTAATCAGCAGTCTCGCCAACCTCTAGTGGTTTATCCGCCAACACAACACTTTCTATGTGATTTGCAACAGCGCCCAAAGCTGTTGGGTCATATTGAACGATGGAAAAATTGTGAACTGGATGCACAAATACCACTTTTGCGGGGACTTCAACAGTAGCTGCAATGGTAATCAACACGTCCCCCAGCGCAATGGGGACAGTGTTCTGATCAACAAGTACGAAACCTTGTTCTGCGTCGACAACAACTCCCATTCCATGATAGCTCGAACTTGAAATACCATCAATCATGTAAGGGATATCAAAAGAAACCATTACCAGCGACAATAGTGTTTTCTTGCCGAGTGCGTTGCCTCCAGGAAAGCTCAATGGTGCCGGAGCAAATGTTGGGTTTGAATTCGCAGTGATGATGAGCGATGATTTGTCGCCGCTAGTCGTCTCTACAACGTACGGTTTTGAATACCACAAGCCATCATCGTCGTTGCGCGTACACATCTGCATCGGAAACCAAAGACGGTCCATCATGATAAAAGCCGTACGAACGCGATGGCGATCGCGAATCATGAAGTAGCGTAACACTGTGCGAAACCCATTCGGCAATGATGCCATGACGCGTGAGAATTCGTCTAATGTTGATGTGGGCTGCCCGGCCACAGATGTGATGATACAGGGTTGAACCAGGTGCGCTTTCATGAACATGTGGCCTGCTTGGGCCAAATATACACCTCCAACAGGTAGAGACGCATTACGAGCTTGTTGGTAGGAGAGTGCATGTACAATGCCTCCTCCAATTTCTAGATATCTGTCAGGCGTAATAGAATGCAGGTCCTGAACGCTCAGAGTAGTCGTGTATTGTTCGTCACCACGCTGGAACTGAGCTTCGACGGTCTCCCCGACGTGAGAATCCAGGAACTCCTCAATCTTTTGAAACGTTGCTCCGTAGTGACCAGCAAATTTAATGAGTACATCACCCGTACGTAGCTTGTCACTTGCTGGCCCGCCCTGAATAACTTGGTCCACCACTAACATGCCCGTCTCCAATGGAAACTGTTGCCGAACCAGTGCCTCTGCTTCTCTTAAAAGCCCAAGTCGCCGTACTTCGTCAAACGCTGTGTGGCGAAATATGGTCTGAATAGTGCCACGCGGGACCGGTTGCCCCTGCTGAATGAGATTTAGCACACGCACGACGCGGTCTAGGGGGAGGTAGAATGACGAGGCCGCTTTCTTCGCTCCGCCAGCATTAAGTGCAATCGCGCACCCATCTATGTTGAGTACGGGTGAGCCACTCGAGCCTCCACTGGTGCTGCTAGCCGCCGCAAAGTAAAACGTGTTGAAGTCATTGTACGTGCTCGAGCCGTAAGAGGGTGCGTCGCGATCCAACTTGGCCAAAATGCCAGGCAAGATCGACAACTTTTCCCCGGCGTCATTCCCCACTACGCGGATCTCCGCACCAACTGCGCCAAGGTCAACATATGAGCCGATTCAGTGTTCAACCGCCCTCCTTGCGCAACATGAGCAAAGACGGGAAAAAAAATCAGTTACTCACTCTTCGCCGCCTCGGGACGCAGCGGGATCTCGTGCAGCTGCAAGAATTTGACCTTCTTCGGGTCGAAACGGAAGAAGCCGAAGTCGTGCACAGGATCCCTGACAAAAATCGCACAAGAACAACTGAGTCCAGCCCATCCCCCTTGCATCCCGCTGTCGGCTTCCAGAGGATAAGATCCGTTAACGCACCGGTAGATGGGGACGAGATCCACCTCCTCCTTATTGAGGAAGATGGCGTCGGCCACCACGGGCCCGGGCGTGACCACGTGGCGGTTCGTGAGGATGATCCCGCGCTCCATGTCCACGACGAAGCCCGTGGCCACGCTGAAGCTGGCGCCGTTGCCGTCGAAGGCGCGCACACTCAGCAAACGAATGCTCACGATGGCGCGGATGCACTTCTCGAGGCTCTGCAGCCAGCGCTTGGACTCGCCCGTGGCCGCCGCGTCCACGCCGAAGCCGTTGAGCTGGAGGGCCGCGTCCGGTGCAGGGGTGTGGCAGGGATGGAGCATCGGCTCGTCGGGCGTCTGGTCCTCCATGGGGACTGGCTGGCTGAAGGGCTGGAGGGCTGGAGGGCGAGTGAGCGAGTGAGCGAGTGAATGAGTGAGTGACAGCAGGCAGCGAGGATGGTGTGCACAACAGAAACTGAAGCAGAGCTATTAAGTACGACATCAAGCTCCCCAAGTGGTCCACACCGTGTTTCGGTGAGGTGACTTCAACATGCACAGATGCAGCCTTGCACCATCGACGATGGTTGGGCGATGGTCCATCGCCCTACGACGTGAACTGCGGGGGCGTCGTCTCCTCCTCCTGCCGCTTCGACATCTTCTGGATCGTTTCCTGCCGCTCCGCATCGCCCTCCTCCACCACTTTGCGCTCCTCCGGCGTCGCGGCGTCCGCAGCCTGCAGCTCCTCCGACGCCCCGACCGGCTTGTACTCGATGCCGAAGGCCTGGTACACGCTGCGCTCCCGCTCCTCTAGCCACTTGGCCTGCTCTTCTTCCTCAGCGCGGCCGAATGGCGTCTCGAGCCACTCCTTCTCGAACTGCTCCGGGCTTCCCCTTGAGCAGGTCGTCTCGTGCCCGCCCTCGTCCTGCAGGTTGGACCGCTGCCACACCATCTTCAGTTTTTTGCCGTCGAGTTCGCGCTCGTGCGTCGCCTTCAGACGGCCCGTCGAGTCCTCGTAGCGACGACGCGCAGTGCCGATATGGTGGCCGCCGTGGTCCAGCACCGTCGAGTAGCTGTACGAGTACGACGAGTACGAAGGGTGCGGTACGGTGCCTTCTACGCCAGTGGAAGGCTCCTTCTTGTCGATTGCGGCTTCCGTTCCTTCTTTCTCATCAACACTCTCCGACTCCAGTACTACACTTTCCGGCGTATCCTTCATGGCTTCCTGAAGCTTCTTAATCGGCAGGTCCTTGAAGAACTCTTCGTCATTATGATGCAGCTCCAACATCATTGTTGGTGAGAACGCCGCAAAGGGAGGGAAGCGAGGCGAAAACTCTCGACTTGCCATCAACTCGGCATCCATGAGCGATTGCTCCAGAGATGCCATGGGGTGCCAGAACGATGGCTGTACTCGATCCCACACGCGGATGATCCGACGCGACTGCAGCCCACGCAAACTAACACCAGGGATAGCTGCTGGTAGTGCTGCTGCAGAACGGCTCCACGTTTGACTCCACATGATCAGCACGATACTCCTGAGAACCCCGGGGAATTTTCCCAAGTGAGGTCGATCAGCAGTGGGTGTTGGGTTACATGTACGATAAAACTAATTGGGACGCTGAAGTGACAGTTGAATTTCCTTAGCGCACACATCTACATTCATGAGAACTGGGACGGGAAAGACAATTTTGTCTTGTGCTCTTGCTCCAGAGCAAGCCGCAGCCAACACCGCATTGCACGGCTCATAAGGCCAGGTCAGTTTGTGTCTCCCCCGTCTCGTATCTTTTCTCTCTAAACAAACTGCCGCTTGAACCTTTTTCATTATTCCCCCACGCATCAGTTAGGCCATCAGATTGTTGCCGCACTTTCGGCAGAAGCGCGCCTCCGCTGGATTTTGCGTTGAGCACGAGCTGCATAGTCCTGGCTGGCGCTTGGGCTTGCTCATGAATCCACTCTTCTTCTTCTTCGGCTGGGGCTTCGGTTCCTCAATGGGACGTTCAATCAGATACGAGCCCGGTACGTAGCCGCGCTGGTTTCTTAATTCCACCAGCCACCAGCCATCGTCATCCTGTCAGATGAATATTGAGGTTAGTCACAGCACTTCAGTGAAGGACTACTTCGAGGATGGCAAACCTTTTGGAGGATAGCGACTTCCTCGCCCGGATAAATAGTCAATTGTGTGTCATCCTGGGCGTCGAACCGATAGCCAGCAATACCCTTGGACACTGGAGTCATGTTCTCTCTATGAAAATGAAACACTGAAGTTAGCATCCGTCACCCTAACTTGCATCCGAACAATACATACGGGAAGCTGGGTTCATCCACCGCAATTGCCTCGTGTTTGCACTTTGCGCAAACAGCTTGACCATCATGCTCGAAGAAACTCTCTGCTGGACGAAAAAATAATGTTACCAATAACATTGTGTTACTATTGGGCAGCACTTTTGAGCGACAATTCAGTTTCCGGGCGTACCTGAAAGGGAAGAGCTGCATTGGTAGCACACGAAGCAGTCCGGGTGGTAGAGGTGGTCGAGAGCCTTGACCACTTTTCCTTTAAGTACCTTATCGCATCGATGGCATTTCTTGCCGAAGCGGGCCTGGTAGCACCCTTGGTGAAACGCCTGAAGACAATACGGAATCAGTTAAACACATTTGTCATACAACATCCGTACTGCATACCTGGTTGTCCTTCTCTGCGTAACCATCATCTTCTGCAATGACACGGGTGCAGTGGCTGCACTTAAAGCACTGTTGCGAAGCAGAGATACTATGTTAGAAATGGATACTGTGTGCGATTGATTCCACCGTTCACACACATACCTCATAATGGAAGTACTGATTCAGAGCACCAACGGCTTCTCCTTCCAAGACTTGGCCGCAACCACCACATAGCTCACGATCATCTTCGTCTTCCGAAAAGGTCTCTTCGTTCTCGTTAACTGTTCTTTCGATTGTAGAGCGACGCGATCTAGCTCGATCAGCCGCGCCCTCAGAGATGCCACTTAGGTCAGACAAACGGTCATCGCTGTACGACTCAAGGTCGAGGACCTCCGACAAGCGCAGCGACTCCCTTTGGCCGCTACCCATGTACCCAGCGTATTCGCCGTCGCTAAGAATTGAGTCGAGGTCCGACACTTCAGAAATTCGTCCGTTTTGAACGGACATGTCGATGGGAGTAGCCTCCAAATCGAATTCGTCAAGATTCGACGTGCTAGAACGCAGGCTGTCGACTCCGGACCGGCCATGACCATTCGTAATAGCAGCAGATGCAGCTCTTTGCAGTGCTTCTGCTTCTGCTGCTTCTTTTTCTGCCTGTGCACGTGCGGCAGCAGCCGCTTCAGCTTCCGCTTTCGCCTTCGCGCGGGCGGCCTCTTCGGCGGCTCGAGCTTCACGCTCCTTCTTTTCCTCCAGTGCCCGTGCCGCAGCAAGGGCTGCCTCTTTCTCTGCCTTAGCTTTGGCAGCAGCCCGCTCACGCTCAAGGGCAGCTTCTCGCTCCTCCCTCTCTTTTCTCTCCTTCTCTGCGACGCAGTCGCCGCAAATTAGAAGATCGTTTTCCAGCTTCGCTCCAGCTTCCTTAGTTTGTTTGTTGCACACCGAGCAAACCATGCACAGCTTGTGGAATGCACCATCACCAGCCCGATACACCCGCCCCAAGATTTCTTTGTCGCAAACAATGCAATGATTAACATCCTTCGCGCAGTCAGCGTGGTACGCCTTCTTCTTAATCAGCGTGAAGTCCTCGTTTTCCTCGATCGATTCGCGGCAGCCCTTGCACAGCAAACATATTTCGTGGAAGATCTGGTCCTTACACACTTTCGTGCGGCCCAAAATGGTCTCCTTGCAAGCGTAGCACTTGCGCAGCTTGCGCACCTCGCCTGGCTTAAACTCCGTGCCACCAGACTTGGCATCTGCCCGCGCAGGTCCATTCGGCGGCTTGGGTGCGCACGAATCCGCAATCGCGAGCGCTTCAAGACCCAGCGGAGACTGATACTCGACGCCCGCTTCAGCCCCCTGTGCACCACCTCCCGAGTTTTGCTGGAGCTCCATAAACCGCTGATTGGAGGCTTCACGCGCAGCCAGGATGGCCGCATCCGTAATGGGGATAATCGGGTTCTCGATGTGCAGATACGAGCCGGGAACGAGGCCCTTCTCGCCGTCCTTGATGACGAACCACCAGCCGTCGCTGTCCTTGCGCACCACGTCCACCTCGTCGCCCTTGGCCAGCGCGAGTTGCGTGCTCGGGTCCTGCGGCACGAAGTTGAAGCGCGCCTCGGCCTGTTCCTTGCGCGCGGGCTCCGGCACGGGCTGCACCCTGCACCACACAAGACCCAGACAACGCACGACACACGACCGCACGACACGAGGAGGTAAGAAGCCACGTCAGAGCCTTCAGGTCCTCACAGCAGCCGCACACAGCAGCGCGGAGCCTGGAGACGTTGCACGCACCCCATCATCTTGATGCGCGCCGCCGCCGTGAAGGCGGTGGGCAACGCCGGCACGCTCATGTTGTCGCCCCCGGGCACCTTGGACGCCGCCTTCCACGGGTTCTCCTGGGTCGTCACCTGCACCAGCGCCCCGCGTCAGTTCCCGTTCCTGGTCTACCCGCCCCTATCCCCCACCGAGCACGCACCGCCTTCTCGCCGCACTTGCCGCACGCGTCCGCCTCCACGAAGTCCCCGCACCTGGTCACTCAACGCGCGCGTTAGTCCGATCGGCAGCTGCTCGCCGCCGCCGCCGCAGGGCCACGCACTTGGGGCAGAAGCTCGGCATGGCTGGCGCTGGCTGCTCGCTTCTCACTGGGCGTCTGGGCAACTGGGCGCTGTCCCCCCCCCCTGCTGCTCTTGACGACGCTGCGGCCACCACGTCGATCGTCGACTGTATCGCGGACAGAGAGCCGGGTGTGTGTTACATCTAGCGATTTGTATGATCGACGGATCAGAGCCGTCGATTGGTGCAAATTGGGGCCACACCACCTCAACGATTCGCCAAAACGCGAGTCGCAGCGCGTCACGCTTTGACTGGAGCCAAAGCGCAACGGCGATGGAGCTCCGGACTGCTCTGCGTAGCTCCGCGCTGTCCGCCAAGGGCCTGCAGCGCGCACGCGAGCTGGGAGTGTGCGTGCGCTGCTGCCTGCGCTTCGCCGGCGTCGACGACTCGGACGTCTACGCGTGCGTTTTCTGGGTCGCCTCGCGGCTACGCGTCATCCAGAGGCGGCGCTAATCGCCCCCAGCTGTGCCGTGACTAACCTCTCGCCGTGTGCAATGCGGCTGCAGATGCTCCGAGAAGGAGCTGGTGGACGCCGTGCACGAGTTCGCCAAGGAAGCCGCTGTGCTGGGCTTCGAGCCGCAGGAGGTGTCGGGTGCGTGGGTGTCGATGCGTCTCGAGCGCTGGCTGCAGTGCACTTACGAGCCGGTTTGCAATGATTTTGCTGCGTTTTTACAGGTTGCACGTGCTGCGTGGGCGTGCTAAATGGCGCGTTCCACGAAAAGACCCTGGCCGAGGTGCGGCAGCTGGCGGAGAAGGCCGACTACGACGTCAGGGCCTTCTCGCTCAACATCAAGCTGCCCAGCGTCGTGCTGCTGCGCGAGTACTCGCTGCTGCAGTTCCTGCGCTCGGATGTCGAGAACTTCCCGACGAAAACGCCGTTCGACATGAAGGATGTGCTCAAGGTTTGAAACCCGCTGTTTAGTAACGATGTCATGGATATAGCCCAGCTCAACATCGTTGGTGTCGTGAATGGACAGTCCTTCTTGGCGCCTTCCATATCACGAATGCTTAAGAATGCCGAGTGCACGAACGGAAGCGAGTTTTCGGTGCTGATTGATGTCAAGCATGACGAATCCGCAGACGAAGTGCGCCAAATTCCAGCTATCAAGGTGCAGACATAGTGTGACTGCATTTGTCAGGTTTGCGGCAAAACTTTTACTGACTCCGAATCTCTCTGCTTATAGAAGCAGCTAGAGGGGTCGCGAAAGCGTGGTCGTGGCCCTCCGCCAGTCTTCGATGGTTTTGGTGCAGTTTCTCGCGCCCTGGCAGCTCTGACGTCGATGCCTGACACAATCAAAAGTCCGCCTGCCCGGCTTACAACTGAACCTCATGCAGTGGCCACATTTGAGCGCGATTCCGTCTACATGCAGGGAAGATACCTCAAGTTTCAACGAGGACTAAGCCAGACGCCATGGGTTCTCGATGGCGAGCGAATGGGTGAGTCGTCGGTGGAGGAGTGCATCGGTGACATTGCTCTCCCATTCTTTAGGGGGTCAGGCTACAAATTCCACACGGCTGGTCGTGAAGATGTTGACGTGCGTATGCTTGGAAACGGAAGACCATTCATCTTGGAGATCTTAGGTGTGCATTATCTCAATGAACTACATGTAGTTACGCGTGTCGTTGTCAGCATCTCACCCCGTTTTTGTATGTAGATGCTAAGAAGGCGTATTTGAATCAGTCCGAATACGACCAGATTCAGAACGCTGTAAATGATGCAAACAATGGCGCAGTAGAAATTGTGCATGTCAAGAGTTCCAACAAGGACTATTTCGCTGGACTTCAAGCTGGGGCCGACTCAAAGAAAAAGACGTACTGGTGCGAATTTCTATTTCTTTTTCCCGTTAGGTTACACATTCATTCTGACACCAACGCATGTCATACATTTCCTACTAGTTGTGTGGTATGGTCGGAAGGAGTGCTAACGCCAGAGTTAATTGCCAAAATCGACGCCATTCAAGACCTCACCATCCAGCAGCAGACGCCAATCCGAGTGTTGCACCGCCGAACGCTGATGACGCGGCCAAAAATCATTCACGCGGCCAAATGTGAAGTGCTGAACAAGCACTACATGCTTCTGCGTCTCACAACGTCTGCAGGGACATACGTAAAGGAATTCGTACACGGTGATCGTGGTCGCACTAACCCAAACGTTGCATCGATTTTGGTAAGCCTTGAAGCTTTGTCAACGCTACCTATACCATTTGCTTATTTTCTTTTGCTGTTCGTTATGTCAGGGCTGCGACGCCGATATCATTCAGCTCGATGTTGAAAGCCTTATTGATGCTCAGTAAGACTACGCTGCCATAGATTGATCTCCCAATATACAGAGATATTTTGTAGCGCTATATTTGAGCACTTGTTCAACTTATCTAGAGGTACTTGTCACTCAGGTGTTTCGGGAAATGCTAATGAATCATACTGCGACTCATCCCATAAATCTCCAATCTGTTCAAGCAATTCTTGTGCTCCCAGAGGGAGTGCTGCCGCAATTTTCTGTTCGCTGTCCTCCGCTTTCATTGCTGCAACTGAAAGGCGAAGCTCCTTGGCAGCCAGCGCTGAAGATGACGTCTGAAGCAAGTTAAGGACCTCTTTTGTGTTTGTGTTCATGCTGCTCTGAGCGTCGCTCTCCTGCACAACAGTGGCCGCAACTTGTTGTTTGAATTCCTGTAGGTTAAGAATGTGCTCCTCCAGCGACTCTTCCATGACTAAACGGTATACACGCACAATTCTCTTCTGCCCAATGCGATGCGCACGATCCATGGCTTGGAGGTCGACAAATGGATTCCATGAGTGTTCAATAAAGATTACAGTATCGGCACCGGTGAGTGTGAGACCTAGGCCCCCAACCGAGGTAGTTACTAGCAAGATATCAATCGATGGATCGGCGTTGAAGGACTCCACGATATTTGCTCGCTTCGCGTGGGGTGTTTGCCCATCGAGGCGCCGATAGGTAACTCCAGGCAACGCGTCTTGCAGCATTTGCTCGGTGAGGTCCAAAGTTTTCTGCAGATGGGCAAATACAAGACATCGATGAGGAGACATATTACTGTCATCTAGGTTGTCAACGTCCATGCCGGACCTTTGACAGCTTCCCTGATCCCCACGTGAAATATCACAACACTCAACCAAAAGATCGCGCAAGCCGGTCATCTTTCCTGAGCTATTCCAGTCGCAAAGAGCCTTTTTCTCCTTCGCATTCAGTCCTTGAGTAAGTGTAGCGTCAGCAACAAGTCCAGGATGCACGCATATCTTGCGAAGAATTTGGAGGTTTGTTAGCACATTCGTCAATGGTTTCACATCGGGCTTCTGGGGCTTTAAAGAAGCTGCACTTTCAATTTCCGTTGATGATGCTAGCGAGTAAAGACGTTTCTGTAGTGGCGATAGGGGCAGCAAAACATTTGAGATGATTTTTGGCGGAAGTTCTTCTAGCACTTGGTCCTTCGTTCGTCGTAGGATAAACGGCAGTACCTTCTGGTGCAATTGAGCGATGGCGATGGCTGCAAGCTCCTTCTGCTTTGTCGTTGCGTTACGCTCTTTTGACTTGGTGATTGGGAGAACAAACTTACGCCGGAACTCTGTGTATTCGCCCAAATAACCGGGCATCAAAAACTCGAATAGTGCCCACAGATCAGTGACGTTGTTCTGTAGGGGGGTTCCACTTAAGGCGACTCGATGTTCAGCACGAAGATCTAGCACAGCTTGACACAGGGCCGTAGAAGGATTCCGGATGAGATGTGCTTCGTCCAGCACGATAAAAGAATAATCGACATTTCTGAAGTACTTGATGTCTGCACGCAATATCGCGTATGTTGTCACGATTAAGGTCGGCCCCTGAGTGGATATTGGGAGGCCTCCTCCACGGATCAAAGCTTTTCGCTCATTTGCTCGCAGCGAGTAATCGACGATGGATTCAAAGACCCCTGGAGTGTATTTTTTAGCCTCCTGAATCCAGTGGTGAACGATAATCGGCGGGCATACAACCAGACAAGGTACCGCAGAACGAATTTTGAATTTAGAAGAGATTGATAGCGAGGTGGCCATTGCGGAAAGTGACTGCAATGTTTTTCCTAGGCCCATTTCATCAGCAAGGATCCCGTGAAGATTGTTTTTGGCCATAAAACACAACCAATCCACGCCGTGTTGTTGATACACGCGGAGAGAGGTGCCTGGAGCTAACCATGACTTGACGTCGACATGCTTTACAGCTTTGCCTTCCGTGAAGCTTTCAAGGAAGCTGCGAGAAACCACGTTCTGATTCACAATCGTTCTCAGTGAGTCTGGAAGAAGCTGGCCCGATTCTTGTAACTCAAGGTCCATTTGAAGTGGAATTAATGGCATCAAGTCCGCAAAAACCCCCGCAGCAAAAGTGCGTACAACTTTGGAGTGTGAGCTCATAGTCTTCATCGCGTAGTGGACCAAACTAGGTACGTACGGGATCAGGTCAGACCCAAGACTGTGGACGATACGATCAAGCATCATCACTGCACCTTCCAAGGCCTCAATCTTGACGGTTCCGCCATCATGGCCTGTCTGGGAAAATACGTCAAAAACGGTATTGTACACAACTAGCATCGCAGTTTCGCGGTGCCCCCCTCGCGCATACCTGCAAATAGAAGCAGCGGCGTGTGCCACGATCCTTCGTGTTTTTTTGTTTTCGTATTGTTGCTGCATCAGTTGCGCTAGGTGCAAAAGCCACGACAAGCAATTTGGCATTGCACCACTCTCGACATGAGGCACCACTAAAACGATAAGACACATGCTTCGTTGAATGGTCGTTTCGTCAATGCATGGAGGATCCCACGACTTTGATATACTGTCCTCCAATGCACGACAAGTTTGGAAAAGCGAACCACCTGCCCGTTTACATATTCGCTGCAGACTAGCCTCAGCTCCAGCCACTCGAATGGTTGTCCTCTTAAGAACCTCAGGGGTAAGTGGAGAACTCGCTGAATCGTTTGAACTATTGTATCCAAGAATGTCATTTAATGGATCGTCCGATAAGCCCACTAACGCCGTGGCACTATTGCAAAGATTTGAGATTATCTTCGATACGCATTTCTTTTGAATATGAGCCTGCTCCACCACAAAATCAGCAATGGTTTGAGATGAAATAGAGCGACATACTGGGTCCTCTTCTTCCTTGATCGAATTCATCAGTGCCTTAACTAAAAATCCACTTTTTTTGGGAATCGGTAATAGTGCACAATATGCACTGCTACCAAATCCTTGTATCCGATAGTAAAACCGAGAAAAGCTTTGCTGAACGAGCTCATCAACTAGAAACAAATCTTGTCGTTTGAAATGAGCTAGCTCGTATTCTTTTGGGTGGCATTGCAGGCGATCGTACGGGAAAAGAGCAGCATGCTCAGCAATCTGCCGAGAAATATCTGCCGATGAAATTGAGTCTGTGCGCTGTGCGGGTTGGAGCGATATACCCACAGCAGAATATATTTCAATAATCCGATGTTCCATTTGTTTCGCACGTTTTAGCGATCCAAGTTGTTCAATGTAAAAGACCTGGCTTTCGTGTTGAGCAGCATCAAGTTGGAGAATTTTCCAGTGATTTTCCGCAAAGGAGCTCAGCATGGACCCCACTGAATCCAACAAATGTTGAATTCGTTGCGATTGTGTATCCAACTTGTCGCTCTGCAGTTGTTTTTCGAAAATACTCCATTTTGTCAGTGCTAACAATACACCACACTGACGCTCGCCAGAGCGACTGCTCATACCATCGCGGAAAAGCTTGACCAATTCAGTCATGCACGCACTGCAAAGGGGAACGAGCGCGGCAGCAAACCCGATTGCTTCAGCGAATGCCACCCGTGAGGACATGTTGTCTCGTGCGGCCTTACATGCTGAATCGCCAGCTACAGTATTTAGTTCAGTGCCGTCCGAGCTAGTCAAATCAACATTTAGCAAGCTGATGTCATCTGTAGACCACAATAGCTTTGTCCACACTGGCAATGGGTCTGAAATGATAGACATCAGCATCTCATCCTTGGACAAATTGATCACCACTTTTCTCCACGCGGTAAGCAGGCTTTGTTGAGTCGAATCGTCTTTTTCTCGAAGTAGCTGAAGCAGCACGTGTGGCAAAAAACAGCGAGCAAAGTTGACCGCACTTGAATTCAAAGAAGTGGCTTCCCCCGAAAAGATAGCCGCAATACAAATTGCACTAGATGATCGAATAAATGACGAATGGTGATGGAGCATGGGGGTTGTGTATGACAAGTTTTGCCAAAGCAAGAGCTTGACTTCATCGTCGTGCTGCAAAATGGCTGCGATAGCAGGGTGATTATACCAGACACTTAACGCCTGGACTATACTAGCAGTTAGCAGGCCTGCATTGTGATGAGACTTCAAAGATGCCCACAACAGCAATGCAACCACTTTAATCTTCATGGGCCCAACTTGAGTTAAGTATGGTGCAAATTCTTTAAACATTTCGGCGGCCAGAACTAGCACGTCTTCCTCTGAGTTGGGCTGAGAAAACGCCGTCGCAATATCGTTAAAAAAGAGTGGAACGAGAACTTGGGCATGTCTGTTATGAGCTCGAACAAGGTATTTCAGGCCCAATAAACCACCATGACAAGCCTGCCATGTTGAAGCACTGAACAGCGTACGCACAACTTGTAAATACCCAACTAATGTGTCTTCCCTGGAAAGGCTTCCCAACAAAATACCAAACACTTGAGCAGAAACCTCTCGAACAGGAGATATTGACCCGTCTGCCGAATAGTCCACAAACTGATCCAGGGCGAGCACACAGATGCACCGGATCAAACACTCTTCCAGCCACTTATCGACACAGCATCGTTGTGCGCACTCGTCTTTTTTTGGTCTAGCGACTTCAGCAGCGTCGGCAAACTGCGATGATACAAGAATTTGGCGCAACGACAGCACAGCACCGTGGCGAACTTCCCACTTAGAGTCAAACATACTCTCAAACAGATCGGATACCAAGTTTGCCACAATCGAGGTTTTCGTCGAAGTATGTGGCTCGTCCAACTGGGTGGTAGTTCGCTTGGTGGTGGCGTCCTCTAAACCATCTATATGATCCACCTTCATCCGTTTCTCGCCTCCCTCTTTTCCATCCGTGCCAGCCAAGCGCTTCGAACTTGCTGAAATAGATAGCATCTCGCTCGCTTTCTTTCGGTTAATCGTAGCGATGGGCTCTCTGATAGCGCCAGGCTGTGCTTCACTCGCCTCGATATCATCAGCAATTTCCTTTGCATCTACAAAAGCAAGCATCAGTCAGCAATAAATTGAATCACAGCACCCTACATCGCACATACGGTCTTGGTTGAGTCTAGGCAGCATCTGCTTCGTAAGGGAGTCCTCCCGGGTCTTCCAAATAGCCCCTCCAGTCCCACTAAGCCGTCTCAACAGCAGCCGCCGCTGCTTCACGGCATGAACGCGCCGCTCCTCCTCCGTCAAATTGGTCGTATACTGGTACTCCTAGTCGCACCCAAACCGACCGTCAGCCCGCGCCAAGCTCACTGTCCATCCACCCATGCTTCCCACCGACCTCTCCTCCACTGCGCAGCAGCGGCGCTCCTTCTCGCACCACGTTGCTGATGTCCACTGTCTGAAGGTTCAGCGCGAAATCCGAAGCCTCCAGACTGCCGACTGCCCGTGACACAGTAGATCCGCCTCTCATCAGCACCAACACCAGCGATATCCCACCCAGCCAGGCCACGTACGGGAGACCAGCGCGAAGACGTCCGCGACGTTCTCGCGCTCGTGACACAAGGAGCGCGCAACCACGTCGAGGCACTTGGAGGCGGCCACGCGGATTTCCCACTCGGGGTCCACAATCAGCGGCCGCAGCTGCTGCAGGATGGAGGCGCAGGCCTCGGGGCTTCGCGCCGCCACCTCGCCCAGCTTCTCGGCGGCGTTCTCGCGGATCTGTGCGCTGCTCCCATCTGAATCGCACATCGTTAGAGAGATCACAAACGCGCGCAGCTAACACCGCGACCCGCGCGCTCTGATGCGCGCTACGGACCTCGCACGAGCAGGAAGAGGCTCTCGAGCCTCGTGGCTTGCGCACTCATGGCTGCCGACTTGCCGTGTCACTAGCGTGCCCCGAGACAGTGACAGGAAGGCGGGTGTATGTGGCCTAAGTACGCGGCCTAAGTACGTGGCCCATTGTGCGACACGATGGAGGCGGCCAAGCGCGTGCAGGAGTTCGAGCTCACGTGGGTCGTGTACGACCCGACGGATCCGCTGGGCGCCTTGCTGGCGCTCTTCACGCTGTCCCCCATGTGCGTTGGCTGCAGTGCTGGGTACTGGATCGGCTGCGGTGGAGAGCGCTGACCTTCTGGCCTGATGCAGCTTTCTGGTGATCGTGTACCTGACCGTCGTGGCCTCGCAAAGAGACTTAGACAGTATCAGCATGCTCGTGGGGCAGGTAACGCTCAGCAATGCCCTTTCAATTGGCTGGTGCGTCGGGTTCGCTGATGGTGGCGGTGCCGTGTGTGGCAGTTGATCAGCGTCGTGTTCAACAAGGTGCTCAAGAAGCTCATCAACCAGCCCCGACCTGAAGGCGCCTACATGAGTGGGCCGGGTATGCCCTCCGCCCACTCGCAGTTCATGGGCTTCTTCGCAGCCTACATGGTGATTTACACGTGGAAGAGGTGAGCTAGCTGGGACTTGGCGACGGAGCTCAGCTGCGGGAGTGACATCGGGCGTGACTGAGGGATGCAATTGCTATTGTGTGCGGTAGGATTAACTCTCGTCGATGGCTGGAGCAATACTTCACTATCCTCACTGTTGTAGCCATTTCAGTGCTTACGTGTTACTCGCGTATTCACCTAAACTACCACTCCACTGATCAAGTGCTAGTGGGTGCTGGCTTTGGTGTGGTCACGGGTGTGGTCTGGTACATCCTGGTTGCTTCGGTAAGATGAACCGTAACGTCGGCAACACCTACAACTTCCCTCATCTAACTTATGTGCAACGTTTTCCTATTTCCACTGAGTAGGCATCTGCGTGGCTGTTCCCGGTGGTGGCTGAATCGCGCCTTGCAAAGTTCTTCTTCGTGCGCGATATTTCGCACATTCCGGACCTGACGGTCTACCAACACGAGATCGGGAATAAGGCTACTGCTACTTCTCCTAACAAGAAGTCTCAGTAACTGCTGCACATAACTTCTTCACGTGCATGAATGCATCCATCGGTGTTATCCAGCCAAAGCCGCCGAAAGTTGTCCAAAGCACTGTTGCGCAACCCTAATCTTGCTGGTTAATAGAATGGAGTGTTGTTCGTTCTGGCGCTGTACTTGATCCAGCAGCCCGTTCATACAAGCCTGTCATCACAACTAGAGTATTTGTCAAGCTGCAAAGTGCTCGTGTGCGCAGGGGTCGTGTTTGTTGAGAGCGTTGATAGCCTGATGACTAGGCTCTACCGGTAGTCAAAGGACAACGAGCTGCAAATCACGAAGGACTATCTGCTGGTGCCGGCAAAACGTGGCGCAGCGTCGCGCCATTCCTCATCGACCACCACACGACGCAATGGTCAAGCCAGTAGAGGCCAAGAAGGGCAAAACGCTAAAAGCCTTCGAGCTCACATGGGTCATGTACAACCCGACGGACCGGTTTGGCGTCATCATGGCTCTCTTCACGCTGTCTCCAGTGTACGATCGATTGGCATTACCCACACGATGACCATGGTTTGATGCTAACTCAAGTGCTGCCCTTAGGTTTGTGACGCTCATGCATGTGACACTCGTCACCTCCCAGCGCGACTTGGACAGCGTTAGCATGTTCCTAGGCCAGGTACATCGCCTCGATTAACACATGGTTGAGGAAGCCTCGGCGTGGGCTAAACGCGTGAATTTGGTGACGGTGCAGATAGTGAGTGAAGTGATCAATAAGGTTCTCAAGAAGACGATCAATCAGAGGCGTCCTGATGGTGCTCGTATGAGCGGCGCCGGAATGCCTTCAGCGCACTCTCAGTTCATCTCGTTCTTCGCCTCGTATTCCATTGCGTACACGTACTCGAGGTTTGTCACGCTGATATCAACAATTGTGGAACACCGGAGACTTGAACTGACGAATAGCGTTATTGTACCAGGTTGAACTCTCCCCGTTGCTTTGAGCAGTGGTGCACAATCGTCGGATGTATCCTGCTTGCAGCGATGACCTGCTACTCTCGGGTGAGATTGGGCTACCACACCAAAGATCAGGTGATCGTAGGAGCCTTGGTTGGATCAATTGTCGGCTTCACCTGGCGCTTGCTAGTTTCGACGGTACGTTCAGCAGTCTTAATTATCAAAAGCCTAGGCTCACGTAACACCGACGTTGCGCTACAGGTGTCGCCTTGGTTGTTTCCGCTCGTTGCACACTCGCGCCTCGCTCAGTTCTTTTACGTCCGTGATATCTCACACATTCCCGATCTCATCGTCTACCAGCACGAGCTCTGCTACTCGAATGACTTCAAAGGCAAGGTCTTGTAGATACAAAAGTAAACTCCGGTACTTCTACACGCCGATCAAGAGGTTTTCATGTGAAGTCCCATTAAAAAAGCTAAGTGCATGGGCCTTGCAAACCTAAACGAATAATCAAATAGCGGGCACCTTGCCGAACCTGTACCCCTTTACCACTTCGCATTCTAGCTCGCCTTCTGGGTCGGTGTCATACTGGTCGAGTAGTCCACGTGTGACCGTTTAAAGTTTTCAGCCCACATCTTCTCGAACAGCTCTCGCTCGTGTCGCGGCTGTGGTGGACGAAGCTCCTTCGGGAGCTGTGCTGCGGGGCGATAAGCCACGGGGTCAGTTGGCCGCGCGTTTACCTTGCCCAGGTAGCCGCCGAGGAAGTTGATCAGCACAGTCGGCTCATTTGACTCGTACATGAGCTCACGCATAAAGTTCTCGAGAGTGATGCACTTTTGATGCAGATACGATGGCTCTAGCCGGTTGAACCAGCGCGTTTCGATCCCTGCCCACGCGTCTTGTGTTCGTGAATAACGCTTTTCATCCAGCGTTTTCACCAGCTCGCCGAACTCCGAGTATCGGCGCCAGTCGGCGTACAACTCTTTGCCGAGCATGAGGGTGATTAAATACTGTGCGTGGCGGTCAGCACCCGATCGAGACTGAACAATCCGGAACTTTGGGATGGAGACCGTAGCGGAGACCACCTTGCTATTACCTTCGGTGACGATCGTAAACGTCTTGTGCGCTGCCGTGATGCGAGTGTTGGTCTGTTCATCGCCCAAAACGTGCACGTTGCCCACGTCGATGAGTCCCAAGTCAGCACTCAGCCGGCGACGTAGCGAGTGGATTGAACCATCGCCGCCCCAGCTTTCGCTGCTCGAGTCGATGTCGGCGAACCATCCCCACTCAGCGCTGCCCTCCTTACTCATTATGGAGGACGAGCGGATGCGCGACGGCGGGCCACCTACCTCACCACAACCAGCAGCATCGACAACAGCCACAACGCAACACATCGTCGACACGACAAGACCAAATCACAACAGTCAGTTCTTTCGTCTGCCACGCACAGGTCTTCAACTTCAACCCCAGCAGGTAACAAGAATTCAAGTAGGCTGTTCCGTACCTCGCGGCGAGGCAAAGTGCGCGTGGGCGCGCATCAGCTCCGATTTCACCGTGCGCTGGTCACAGGTATTCATGTAGGTGGCGATCACATCCACGGCGGGTCGGCCGCGTGGCGTGTTCGTCACCATCGTGGTGGACGGGACCGAGTACGAGAGCGACGTGGGGAACTTGTCGGCGTGCTCGGGCGACGAGTTGGCCGTATCAGACGTCGCGTTGGACGCCAACGAGATGCGTCGGCGCGCCGCCGAGTCGAAGCTGAAGACGGCGCTCACGCTCTCGCGGCACTTGACATAGGGTAGCGACTGCACCGTGAGCTGGTGCGGGTCCGCATCGTCCTCGGCCGCGCGGAAGACGTCGGCGGTCTCGTCGCCGTCGCTGGCGCTCTCCTCGCGCTGGTGGAGGCTTTCCTTGGCGGCCTCCAGCGCATCCGGGTCGGTCATCATGTCTACGGAGAGGCTCAGCAGGTGCGCAAGGCGCTCACGCACGTCTTCAGGGGCGCCGGGCGCGTGGAAGCTCAGGACGGCGCTCGCGAACGGGGCCACCGGCTGCGGCCGCGTCTGCAGGCAGAAGAAGGCCTGGCCAATGGTGCTGCTCAGTCGCTGCGACTCGCGCGCTCTTCCTTCGGCGGCGCGGCAGGCGGAACTGTGGCTGGGTGGCGGCGGAGAGGAGCGCGGCAAGTCAGCTGGAGGCAGACCAACTGAACGAGGAGAGACTGGACACGGAGAACGGGGAACGATCTGGCGAAACTGGCGCGCCAAGACAGGCACAAAGACGAAGGCGACCACCTGGCGCGGGGCTCGGCGGCGGCGGTGCTGCTGCGGCTGCTGCGGCTGCTGCGGCGGAGCGAGCTGAACTGTGGGCTCTCTGCCCAGGTTGAAGAATGCGGAACAGCCGCCACTCGAAACCACCAGATCTTTGCCAAACTGGGCACCGTAGACGGAGCGGACCCATTTTCAGGGCCCTTTCGCAACTGCAACGTCAACTCGTCAGCAAGCGCGGAGTCTGGTATGGACCTTGGTCACCAGGGTGGTGCCACTTTGTGCAGCGTGTCCTGCACCGTTATTTACTTGTGGGAACAGCTCGTGTACTTACGAAAAATCTGTGAGCTGACTGACGGTCGGCATCAACGATCGACCATCGTGACTCCTGATCCAAACTTCAAAGTTGGGGCTACAGTCTCAATTACCAGTGCATGTATGCACCTGTGTGTGGCCTACCGCATGCTTCCCTAACGCGACCTGGACCAAATATACTGCACTTCGTGTCGAGTTTTTTTTTCCAAGTAAGCTTATGCAATTTATGTAGTTTTTGGGCATCATCAGCTTATCGAGATCAAAGCAAAGCGTAACCCTAGGCATTCTACCGTTTGCCTGATGGGTGTCAACATCATTTGCAGCAAACTGAAACGAGCAAGCAAGCAAAGCAAAAAAGCATTTAAGAAAAATCCTTGGTAGCAGTGTGCTTTGCTTTGAAGTGCCTCATGCATTTTGTTCTTGTGAGCCGCTTGAAGCGGTACATGTACAGGCATATTTGAGCACTCTGCGCAAGGGTCTGGCCAGTCGTGATAACATTAATACAGTAGATCCCACGCCTGAAAAAAACAAGGGCGGCTCGTATGCACTTGTACAAGATGATGAAGATGTTGTGTTGAATCAGCACCGCTGGGCCCAATAAATGGGCACGTACCCATTCGGGCCACGAGGCGTTGCGCGTGAAAACAGCCACTCCGCCTCGTAATAAATAGCTCGAGGGCCAAAATAGCTATCGCGGCAACACCAGCAGCGTGATGCAGATGCGTTTTGTCGCCGCAATCCAGCTTAGACCAACTTGGGAGGAGGGGAGGGGGGCGGGGCGGGGGCAAGCTACGCTTGCAATTGCAGACACTGGCGGTGCCAGCTCTAGTCTGGCGCTGATTCAGCGCACCCAGCAGCACAACGCGACGCTGGGGGCCGCAACGCCGCCGCCCAACACTTATCTGCGAAAAGTCTCAATCAACGACAAAGCATGTTCGTCAGCTTTTTCTCCATCCGCGCCGGAAAGCGCAGTAGCTGCTACAATACAAGATAGCTGGGCCAAGTGCTGAAGCAAGGTAGGCACACTTGTGCTGCCGGGACACCTCCGAAAGACGCCTCAACAATATGCAGTGAGCGCTAGATTGAGTTCACGGGGTTCCCGTCAGGGCTAGGGGAGCAACTTGAAGTTCCCTACACTGTGACCTGCACAGCGATATACATGTACATGTACTGTAGTACTACGCGCAGTCTGGGCGGCTGCATATATGCTGGATGGCCGAAGCACAGCGCGCGTCCCGCAAGTCGCGTGGCTATCAGTGCTTAACAAATGGCAAACGGGAGGCTATGGACCGATGCGAATGGCCCTGCACCAGTGCAGTACCTGGCTGAGATCCCTGCTATCACCAGGGCTTGCTACTGGTGCTCTCTGCCAACGAGGGAAACGGCCAATGAGCCATCGAACGATGCTCAATGCAGTCTGAAGCGAGGATCTTCTATAAATCCTACAGTACTGTACATGCACTGTAGGATTCAGTGAATCGCCTCGACGATATTAGAGGTATCCACACCATAGTTGTTGCCAGGGTGCGTCTGCCACCATACGCAGTTAAATGATGCAATGTGAACAGCAACAGCCCCCCTACTAATGTACTAGCATCCACGCGGTAAATCGAGCCTATTTGAGCCTAAAGCTTTTATAATAATCAGTGCCGTATTTTCACCTCGGGGGCAGCCGAGCGATCACCTAGTGCAAAATACATGGATCCATTTGAGTAGGCGATCGCGAGATTCTTATAGAGGTTAGTGCTGCTATCAGGGGGGGTCAAAATGAGATTTTTAGTGGTGATTGTATGCTTAAAATAGGGGGGGGTCAAATTTGAAGATGGCACTAAAAGTATCACCATGTCGACGCTGCCAAAATGACCAGGTGCTCGGCAAAATATCACTCCAGTCAAATATAAACTGACCGACCATTTCAAGCATAAATTCACCACTAAAAATCTAATTTTGACCCCCCCCTAATGACCACCATATTTTTAATGTCCGGTGGTCATAACATTTCTAGAAATGGTTCACCTGTTTAGGTTGACCATTTTCGAAATAACCGACCATTTTCTCGAAGAGTCGCCCTCCGCAACAGCACATGTCTCATTAGTCTATAATATTCGACCGAAGTGCGCAATGATGGCCATGGCAAATAAATGGTCGGCCAGTATATTTGACTGGGGTGATATTTTGCGGAGCACCTGGTCATTTTGGCAGCGTCGGCATGGTGATATTTTTAGTGCCATCTTCTAATTTGACCCCCCTATTATTATTTAAAATCTGTATTATAAATGAACTGCTATTAAATCATCTCTGGAGGTTGTGAGTACTGTAAATCTAAATAAACTACATGTCTACGCATAATTCTGTGCTCACGATAACTTGACGGTGTTAATACTGTACCAGCGCTTCACTCCACTGGTCTCAGTGAGACGTTAGGTTTAACTTACGCCCTGATTTCGCCCGTCTTCAGAGAGGCAACACCGCCCGAGCCAAATGCTCAGAGGGCATACTTCTTATCTATTTTCTTAAAACGTCGCTAATATTTTTAGAGGCAAAGTCGCTTTCGTATTGCAACAGGTTGCTGCAGTCTCAGAGCTGTTTTAAGTTCCATTTGACGGCGAGCAAGAAGAAAAAGAGAAGGAAAAACTACATGTAGAGAACATACCGAAAGTGATTTTAGCTGTTATAGCACTCGGTGCCCACTACCTGAGATTAATAATAATACCCCCAAGTGGATAGATAGTGTTGGGTGCATCCGGTTGCGATCCGTTCTGTTGCAATGTCAACCGGCCTCCTGCCAAACGAAGGAATGGAACGTATTGAAACCTAGACACCATGTTGCAGTATGATGTTCGCGTTGTCAACATGGCGTAAGATAGTGGCCCTGCCGAGCGTACTGCCCGAAGCTCGAAGCCGTTTTGGCATCAGATACTATGTAGTTGGTGGTCGATAAGCCCGCGGTTCCACAACTGCCCTAAACTGCTGGAGCCCGTACTGCAGTGTTAATCTGGGCTGACGTGAATGAAAGATTTGGGGTGAGTAGTGACGACGCATCAGCAGGCGAATGGATGCATTCGTTCGCGCCATCGGTCGGTGTATTCGACGTCAAAAAGGGAATACATGTACCAACGATGCACGGCAGGGCACTTTTGGGCGGGCGTATACGCCGACGGTCCGATAGCGAACCTGTTGATCACCAAGCTTTGATTTTTTCCATGGCTCAAGGTCCTTTCGCTTGAAGCGGACCGCTTCAACAGGTGCAGCGGTAGGCATGTTGGGCTCAAGATACATGTATCGCTACATAATCTACACTCGCACTTCAGCAAGACATACGTGCAAGAGACACGCAGCAACGACAAAATGAGCGTATATCGGCGAGCTCGGCTTCCGAGCCACGCCCACCGTGGGCGGCCCACGTCGCAGGCGGCAATGCGTGTCACTCGATTCCATCGAGTTGATTGACGCTGGCCGCGCTTGAGAGCGGTCAGCATTGTGGCGATGGTCCGATGCCTAGTTGGCGTCAAGACTCAGCTGTGGTGCTGAAAGCCTGCCACGCCGGTGCGCTGGCGACCGCTCGAGATGATAGGTGCAGGGCGACGCACGACGAAATCGATTTTGCCGGGCGAGCGTGGCACTAATGCGTCAAGAATCGTGTGAATTGCAATTGTCGGGCTCTAATTGAGTATTTGAGGCGTACGCACAGCCAGAGCATGAGCCACCGAAACGTGCCGGCCATTGGCCGGCACGTTTCGGTCATTGAGCAGCGAAGACCATGGGCAGGTCGATGCAGGCCTCGCCAACCATCGCAGCCTACGATACGTACGATTCGTAGGTATTTGTGTTAATGGTACAGTAAGTATTCGGTGCACAGTGTCCGAGCCCTCGCTGGAAGGACTGGCGGGAGGCGGGCACGGGGGGGGGGGTGGACTGGTCCAGAGACAGTGAACTGTACGGTTGTCTTCAGATCGTCGGATACATGTACCTTGCTCTCCATGGGAGGGCAGGGAGCCAGCGCTTCCATCGCAAGATCCGGGCGCTCTTCCTTGTCCTGCGCGTAGCTTGGCCCTCATCCAAGCCGTGTTAGCTGGTGGTGATCCCGTCCCGCCCGGCGGAAGCGCCTCAAAGAGGGAGTCGAACCGCCAGCACACAACTGGCCATATCGCCGCGGGCCAATCAAAGGGCAGGCCGCAAAAAAGCCGCACGTCGGGGCGATAGTTCAATTGGGCTGCACGCGCACGCACAGGTGGGCAGCAGATACGCGCAAGGGAGCTCGCAGGCGACTCGGCCGGCGGTCATTTGGATTTTCGCCTGCCCGTTCTCGCCGGAGCCGCCCCCGGATGCAGCCCTCCGCGGCCTCTTCGTTCCGCTACCCGCAGCAGCTGCCGCACCTCGATATGATGGGCGGCAAGTCAGCCTACTTCGGCCCCTCGAGTTCGCCGCCCGGCGGCTCGGGGCGCAAGTACCATGACTCCACAGGCACCTTCTCGGAGACGGAGAGCGAGCCTGAGCCGTTGCCGTTCTGCTCCTGTGACGAGGACTACTTCGTGCGCTGCGAGTACCACCGCGACGAACACCATGGCCTGAGCTTCGAGCTCGCGCATGACTTTGTAGACCTCAAGCACCTGCTGCGCACCATCCAGGAGCAGGAGGTGCGCCGCTACGTGTACCAGGGCACACAAGTGGGCAAGGTCATCGAGTTCCTCACGCTGCGCCACTTCCAGATGAACGAAGTGCAGCTCAACTCGCTCGCGCGCCTTATTGGCGACAAGATGGCGCACGTTCGCCAGATCCACCTCATCGACACGCTGGACGCCAATTTCATTCACCAACACCGCGTGGCCTTCCGCCGCTTCTGCACGGCCATCTTCGCCGTGCATCCCGTGATCAAGTACAACTCGATGGCTGCGGAGCTGCCTGAGGAGCAGCGCGGTCTCGTGAGGGAAATCGCCGTGCGCGAGTGCCCCATGGACAACACATTCTTCGCAAGCATTGGCTCTGCACTGCACTACTCGAATACTGTACAGAACATCGATTTGCAAGAATTAATGGACCCGGCCCAAGTGAAGGAGGAGGATTTGCACCTGTGCTGGGGGTGGCTGGTGTTTGGCCTGTTCCACCCGAACTCGACTGCTCGAATTGAAAAACTGGATCTGTCACGCAACATGATGCGCATGAAGGATATTCGTGTCGTCGAAGCCATCATGTCTGGTGGCCACCCGGCGCTTGTTCTGCTGATCCCCGAGTATGCAGCTGCGCTTCAACGATACACCAAGAGTAACCGCGACAAGATTTTGCGCGAGGATGTCAAGCGTGCGCTTCTAAAGGGCATCCCGCACCGTCGTGTCTTCGCCCTCATCAAGAAGGGCACCACGGTGCGTCCACTACCAACGTCGAAGCTTTCACAACACGAAGTCTACAGCGACATGCTCGTTGAGAAGGAGATGCTGGAGGTGTTCTGCATTTTACGCAAGTGGCTCTGCGTTGTTATTCCTGGTTTTGGACTTGGATGGGTGCCGCGCCAGAGCGCAGTTGAAATGACGGAAATCGGTATGTCACCTCGGATCTGCTCGCCGGCAACGCTCATGCGCTCAGTATCTTTCTGGAACATGATAGAGGCCCCGGATGCCGAGGGTATGGTGGTACCATTAATCACGCTCTTCTTCCAGATGACTGGTATCAGCGACCGACTGGAGGACATAAACCTGAGTGAAAACCGCATCGGCAGCCCGGACCAGTTCGGCATTCCTGCCACGGAGATCCTGCACAGGATAATCTATTTCTCGCCCTATTTAACGACATTGAACCTTTCAGACTGCCAACTTACGAGCATCACCCCGTTGCTGGACGCCTACAAGAAAGGCCGGTGTCGAATCCGAAGTCTCAACCTGGACTCGAACATGCTCGGTTTCCGCGGCGCGTTCGACCTAGCCATGCTGCTGATCAGCGATAGCCAGTCTCCGATGGGCTCTTGGCTCACGGATCTTAGTCTGCTGTTCAACGACATCGATGCTATCGGCACACGTGCCCTGTTGGAGGCCCTGCAATACAATGTACATCTGGAGCACTTGGCGATCGAGTACGGCAATGAGTTCCCCCCGGAACTCGGCGACTTTGAGTTCACTGGCGACTGCGCAACCTGGCATGAAAACTACTTATTCGAGCGACTAGCAGTGCTACGTGTGTTCGAAAGGTTTTCTCTGGGCGAGCCACTAGACGAAAACGTGATGCACTTGGTGTGGGAGTTCCTGGGCTTCGATGAGCCGTGATAAGACTGGCAAACTCACAGGAGCAACCAAAGCCTGTAGCGCCGGAGATCTCCGCCAAACCCGCTGGAAAAGCATCGTTGTCCGCTTTCCCGGCATGTATGTATATAAGGCGTGTTCTCCTAGGTAGATGGAATATCGTGGAGTTTTTTAACTTATGCATATTTGTTGAAAATGGTTCCGTTGTGATGCTATGAACTTCGTTCGGGATCCTCTTAGTGTTCATTTTCAACGAGTACCATTGCGGTGAGGTATCGAACAAGCTAACGAAGACATCTTTTACTGGGATGACAGTTTAGCTGGCTGTACAGCTTAACCAATGCAAGTACCACAGCACTAGTATTTCATTGGCCCCAGGATTTAGGTCGCCTGAGTCCAAAGGTCACACACAGATTGCAGATTCATCTTGAACGGTATGTGGTGGCCGATTGTTGCTTGACATGAATGTACTCATCTTCACACTTTGAAATTGACAACCAACTCCAGGAGCCAGAACCAAGCAGTCCACGTTCTACTTTTAGTAAGCCCCACGCAGCCTCGCGATAATGCGACTCTCCAACGTCTGCTTGCGGTTAATGCAGGTAGCACTTGGGGTGAGCACTTCATCAGCCCGGCTCGCCACGACGTGTTATCTCCCCGCTATCTGCTTGAGATGCGATGCAAAATGCGTAAAATAAAGTTTTGGTTAAGCGGTTATGTATGAAGAAAGATCTTTGAAGCCGTTTCAGTTGAGACCGCACACTTTAAACTAGGTTGTTGTCACTAAACTTAGATTAATCTGCGGTCCAAACTCAGGTTGCTGCAAAATTGCATGCAGAAGCTCGTTTTTTTCTTTTGACGAGCCCCCTGGGGCTTCTTCGCCCCAGGGGGCTCGCGCAGGATACAAAAACATGCACCAAGTTGAAATGGAGCTTCAATGTAAATTAGAAACAGAGACCATCATGCAGATAAATGTAGATGGATCTGGGATGGATGGAGAGCGCACCAGTGAGTTTTTTTTAAGTTGATGCTTAAATTGTACTTCGATGAGTTTACCAATCACGTGACTGTGAGTTTTGTACAGTATACTAAGCTTAACTAGAGAATCAGCCAAAGATCCCCGGTTGGATTTAAACAAAAACTCTGATAGTGGACTCAGTCCTCCCAGACCAAAGCTTCGCCTCAAGTTGTAATCATCAGCTCGAGGGGAATCTGGTATTGGCACGCCCATGAGCCCTGCAGGTCGTCAGGTGGAGGAAATAACTGTAGGGGTTATTTCCAAATCTCAGTGACCGTTATAATACAGTGCTGCTACAAACTATAGCCGCACTCGAGATTTCGCTGTTTCTCGTGAAGAATTTAACGTCAGCACTTGCCGTTTCGCCTAAAGGCCTCATGTGCACCTCTAATTAGACCCCCAAAATCATTTAGTGATAGAATAGATATTGCACCCAAAAAATATTTTTTCCCGATTCAGGCATGTTCCAAATTATAGCCGCACTTGACAAATTCTCGAGTTGTGCTGTCAAAATCGATTTTAATTGGCTAAAATTGACACTCATAGATTCCCGCCAATAAAACGACACCTGGGGCCACACTCGCTAAGCTCGCCGCGCGTCAGACAATGCCACGAGGCACCCGACTGACCCCCGAAGAGATCGGCTCAGCTAAAGCCCTCTACGGTGAAGGCAAGAGTTACCGCTTCATTGCAAAGCAGTTAGTGCGCAGTGACAAAGCTATACGCAATCTCTTCAGCCCCCAAAAGACGGTAAAAGCATAAAAAAAAGTGGGTAGACCCAGCAAAATCACCCAGCACCTTGCGAGGCGTATTTTTCGGCTTGCTACGGTGAAGAAGTACACGTCGAAGAGGATCTCGTTGTTCGATTAATTCGGTAGCGCTGGTACAGAATGCCTCGGACAAGTGTCCGAGTATGTTTGCTACGTCAACCTCTGCGACCGAAGTCGACTCGCCTGTCGTGTCCTCCAGAGTTGCCTATTTAAAGCTATTTCATCTCGAATCCTCTAGTGTGCCCACGCGCAAAGCTGACAACGGCTGCGTTATACACGACAGGCGAGTCGACTTCGGTCGCAGAGGTTGACGTAGTAAGGAGCTATCAATCACATAATCAAGCCATGTACGGTGCGCAAGCTACTAAATTCATCGCGTGCAGCCAAGTGGATCAAGAGGAAACCTGCCCCGGCCATCAAGCCACACCACAAGGTTGCACGTGCAGCCTTCGCGGCGAAGTTTTTGAGTAAAACGCGCATGTGGAGGCGCGTTATTTTTAGCGACAAAAAGAAGTTCAATTTAGATGGCCCTGACGGCTACCAGTACTACTGGCACGACGTCAGGACCGACACCGAGCTTTGCTCTAAGCGCGTGAGTGGCGGCGGAAGTGTGATGGTGTGGGCCGGGATGAGCGCAAACGGCAAAACGGACATCGCCTTTCTGGAGGGGCGACAGGACTCTGCTTGCTACACTCAAACGCTGGATAATTATTTGGCGCCGTTCACAGAGAACCTGCGCGAGAACCATGACATTAGAAACCATATTTTCCAACAGGACAATGCTTCAATTCATGAGTCTAGAATCACTAAAGCGCACATTGAGTCCATGGGGATCAAGAAGCTGATGTGGCCCGCCAAGAGCCCCGATCTCAACCCGATTGAGAACGTATGGGGGCAATAGGCGTGGTCTGTGTATCAGGGTGGGCGTCAATTCGACAGTAATGATGAGTTGAAGGCCCAGATCGTCCGCAGCTGGACAGAAATTAACCAGAGTTACCTACGCGACCTCGTCAACACCATGCCAACACGTATGGCACAGGTTGTGCTGAAAAACGGAGGTCCCATCGACAAATGAACGAGATTTAGGTCGGCGCAGCAAGTGCGGCTATAATTTGGAACATGCCTGAATCGGGAAAAAAATATTTTTTGGGTGCAATATCTATTCTATCACTAAATGATTTTGGGGGTCTAATTAGAGGTGCACATGAGGCCTTTAGGCGAAACGGCAAGTGCTGACGTTAAATTCTTCACGAGAAACAGCGAAATCTCGAGTGCGGCTATAGTTTGTAGCAGCATTGTAGGTATTGATAAATCGTTTTCGAACTGGGCTCCCTGCAGTTGTGAGGGAGAGGGCAATGCCAACTTACATGTTGGCATCTGTAACATTGCAAGTACATGTACATGTAAACTTTTATGTACCTGTATTAGGGTACACTGGTGAATACCTCCTTTAAGTACGACATCCGCGAAGCACAGCAAGAAACAACGTGGCAAGGCAACAACAACATCATGGAGCTCCGGACGCAGTACCTCCTGCTGCTCTTTGTGTTCGGCGTCATCGCTAAGGGCATAGTCAAGGTGCATCCAAACAGAGGATAACAACTAGTCATGCTATGCTGTGGTGCTGCTCGCGCTGACTCCTTTTTCTTTTGCCGTCGTGCGCTGCGCAGTCCGCCTTGGGGTCGAACCTGTCCATCCTGCTGCTCGTCTGCGTGGGAATCTACTACTGGCGTACGAAGCAGAAGGAAAACTGCATATATGATGACATCGCCCGCCAACAAGCCGAAGCTGCAGCCAAGCTGGACGCACTGCACGGTGTCGGCGACGGGAAAGTCACGGAGCTCAGCATGGCCATGCGCAGGACGTCCTTCAAACTCAACGAGGCTGACACCAGCGTCATCACGTATGCCTGCACTGTACCGCTTATTTCTGGGAAGTGTCATTACTGACCATGTATTCGCTGCAGGGAACGCGTCCGCCAATACTCGAGCAAACTCGGCGGGTCGAGGAAAGATCGGCAGAAGTTCCTTCGGAGAAACGCCAAGTCAAAAACTGTGAACACTATTGACATCAACGACCCAGCGCAGGTGGCGGCAGCAGCGGCCTCGAAAGCGACTCCGACAATTGAACCACTGAAATCTGCAACCAAGAAGGTGGGCAAGGGCAAGGTGAAGAAGGCGCCCATCGAGACGATCGTGGAGGAAGCCGTCGACGCCACTTTGTAGTCGCAACTGCAGGAAGCACATGTAGGTTTTTGAGTCTCTATTAAAGAAGGTTTGTCTGGGCCTATAAGTTCAGGCCAGCAAACTGACTGTAGAAGTACAAACACGGCGCGACAAACAGAAAACTATCCATGCGGTCGAGACAGCCGCCGTGGCCAGGGAAGAAAGACCCCGAGTCTTTTACGCCGGCGACACGTTTAACGAATGACTCAACCAGATCACCGATAATGCACAGGACACCGAGCACCAGTCCGAGCACAGCCTGATGCGTGACAGATACCTCGTTATGTGTTGGCAGCAATTCGTGCGTCCACTGTCCAACGACGGGCAGCCCAGCAACAAGCTGCGGGAGCGCGAACATCACCATCACTGCAGCAACGCTGGAAATGATGCCGGCGATAGCCCCAACGAGGGTTTTTCCTGGGCTAACAACGGGTGCAAGCTTGGCGTGGCCCATGAAGGAACCCGCTACAAGAGCACCGCTATCGCAGACCCAGGCGCAGCATAATCCGAGGATCTGCAGGCCGAGCCCATACTTGCCGGCACTGTACCGCAGCAATATGGCATGGCTGAAGCCGTTGACGATGTACAGCAGCGCAAACAGATCCAGCACCAGCTTGGCCAGCGCTTAAAACAGTGTGTCAGCACCAGCACCAGCGTATTGCACACCCAACTAGTTCATCCTACCTGTTTGGTCCATCTTGGTGGTGGTCGCGATGTGGAAGACGGATATGACCAGCGTCGCGCCAAGGCTCAGGGCATCTACAGAGGCAGCACCACGTGGACAACATCAGCCGAACAGCGCTACCGTAATAACAGCAATATCCCCGCTTTCCTCACCATACACAAGCTTGTTTCCCGTCCACGCACCCACACACAGCAGCGCACCCGACGCTATTACCAGCGCGTGATGCAGCAGCCTCTCCGCGCCCGCCTTGGGCTGCGGCACGATGTGCGGGCAGATATTGGCGGTAAACTCCACAAGCGACAGGCAGCAGAGTATCGTCGCCAGGCACAGCATGCCCACGTGCGAGCTCAGCAGCCGCAGCGCCGTCGGGATCCCCACGAGCGCCGTCAGCGCGCGCCGGCCCCATGCGATCGCCATATTGTACGCCACAATCGGAAATGACAGGGCCCCCTATTTTCATGCACCTTCCGCATGCAGCTGCGTTAGAACATCGCACATTCGCGTACAGTATTCTTGTACTGATGCAACATGTACTTAGTATTATGCATATGCATGTACTGAAACACTATGTAGGCAGGCAGTTATGATGCGCTGCTGGATTTTCGTTGGCCGCCCTGGAGGCGGTATCCTACATGCTGTACCAACAATACGTACCAGTATTATAATAGCAGGTGACCACGACGCTTGACTCCAATTACCATCGGTTATTAGATACATATCCGATACAAATTTCCTGTACTGATACTATCGATTGTTCCGAAACAGCAGGGTATTAGACTATGCAGTGTCGGCACCACGCACTTGCCATCTCTTCCATTTTCAGACATTCTTCGCAGTGAGGGAACTACCGCAGGCAGCTTCAAATGCGTCGTGGAGTGGTGCGCGGTACACTACTGCTGCTACTGGCGGCGCTTGCGGCCGTCGCATCGGCGCAATCGTCGAGTGGCTCGACGTCTGCCTCCATCTTCGCCAACTCGACATCCTCCAACTCGTCGTCCTCTTCCTCGTCCAAGTCGCAGTGCGAGATTTGCCGCGACACCGGCGACTGCTCCGGGGCTTACAACGGTGCCGCCGGCCAGTTCTGCAACTCGTGGCTGGACTCTTCTAACACCCGGCGTGCGTGCTGCTGCCCCGCCGCCGACGTCTGCTCCTCTGACAGCAACTACGAGTGCACGTGTCAGCACAAGAGTGACCGGCCGTCCTACTGGATCTGGATCGGGCTTGGCGTTTTCGCTGTCTGTGCATTGATCGGCGGCGGTATCTTCATGGCCATCCGCAAGCGCCGCATGCAGCAACGCCGGGACGACTGCCATGCGCAAGCTGGAGTTACCTACGCCCAGCAACCAGTGTACGCTCCGGGCGGCTATGCGCAGCAAGGCTACGCTCCGGGAACCTACGCGCAACCAGTGTACGCCCAAGGCGGATACGCGCAGCCGACGTACGTTCAGCCAGGCTACGGGCAAGGTGGCTACTACAGGGATGACTATCGACGTGGTGGGGGTCGTGGAATGGGCTCTGGCGGCGCTGTGGCCATGGGTGCTGCTGGAGGTCTGCTGGGTGGACTGCTGATTGGTGAAGCTCTTGGCGACATGGGTGGTGGTGGTGGCGGTGGTGACTTTGGAGGCGGAGAGTTCGGAGGGGACTTCTAGATTAACTTTGCGATCGGTGGGAGTCCTCTATTAAAGAGTAACATTGTTATTTTTCAGTTCCATTGTTTCACTCGTGCGAGAAATGCTCACGTCAGTACAAAAGAAGCTTTAGCACTTAAAGACTAAAAAAAGGTGATTGCCCAGCAATCAATGTTGTGATGCAACAGTGCTAGCTTGTCGGCAGCTAGTTATCTGTTATCTGTTAGATCCTCGGCTGTCTTATTCGTCAGTAGAGTTTTGTACACCTCGTTCTTTTGCAGCAGTTCGAGGTGCTCGATGGAGAACCTAGTGTCACTTCGAAGTTGTTCTCTGAAAGTTATTCCGAGTTCAAATAGGAACTAAAGTGCCGTACTTAAGTATATAATATCTAAATTTCAAAAAGTCAGTCAATAGGACGCCGTTGCGCCGAAACAGGATGTAGCCGTGCGGGAGTCGAACATGTAAAAAAACCAGGTCATCTTTTCAGCTCATTTCGCTCATATTTTGCCTTTCTTTTCGCTTATCTTTGAAATAAGCTGCCTCTGGAGGTAGCTTATTTCAGAGATAAGCGAGGGATCATTTGAAAGTTCAACTTGCGTCCATAAAGAACCAGCAAGGCCAAGACTGAGCGAGGCAAGGACGCCGCCAGTGCAGTAGATGCTCCACAGGGTGCAGGACTCGACGCTTCACAATGCGGAGAGGTTGACGCTCCGCAAGGTGCAGCCCTCGGCGCTGCGCAAGGTACAGGGCTGGGGCAAGGGCACGAAGAAGATCGACCATGCAACCCAGCAGGTCAGTGAAGCGCTACTGGTCGTGCAGGGTAGATAAGTACTTGTCGTCGAACTCCTTCCGCAGCACCGCTCACCGGTTCCCCACCACACGGATCGGCTCGCATGGTGACGTGGACGTCCATCTGCCAATGAGATGGCAGAGGACTCCCACGTCAATGGCTAATACATACCTTTCTGTTTACGCTGTACAGCGTAAT
>BSXT01018989.1:0-12724 GCA_030267785.1 Phytophthora fragariaefolia
CGCTGTCAGCCGCTGCACGTCCTTAGAGGGATTGATTATCAAGAACTTGACACGGCAATCGATTGTGTGTGATCCAAGTGTAAAAGCATTCCTAGGAGTGACTTAAATAACCACTGGCTATTTTTTTCAAACAAACATTATTAATGTTGGATAAACTCCAAACATGACAAAACAATAACTCACTTAATCATCACTCGCATCGCTGTCATCTTCTTCGTCATCTTGATCACCTGGTTTCTTGTTTGTATCCTTGATATCGTCCGTGTCATATTCGTCATCAGGGATTTCATTATCATTCATCTTGATGCGCTTAGCAGGCGGAGCTCGTTGTGGAGAATACCATTGCATAGTTGGATGTTCCTGGATGTCGTCTAGAAACCAGATTCGACTTGGACTGGCCTTGTCCAAAGCCACCAGCTGAGCTTTAAGATCCTCTGCACTATTCGCATGTCTGATCTCCCACGAGTGATGGCGTGACGATGGGAGCGGGATTGAAGGATCAACAACCACTTCTGGTTGTAAATAGCCTAAATCCACCAATTCTTGGATCGCTGTTGTGTACTCACCCCAAGCTTTGCGCCACTGTGTATTACGTGATAAACGGGCCTTAATATACGCATCCATGGCTGGATGCTGTTTTGTGTTTGGGCGGATATGGTGCGTGCGTTCCCATACAGTGGCCAGCATAATCGGGGAACGAGTACGCACTGTACTCATGCAGTTGCATTATAGACGATGATGTAACTAAGCTGTTTGACTTTGATCCGGCGACGGGTCGAAGACGCGATTACTTCATCGGACTCTTTCATGAGCTCCGATGGTACGGGAATAAGAAAACTTCCCGTAGAAGCAGAGTGCCCGAATGGCAGGCACTCTATCAAAGCTGGGGTGCTTTCGTTGAACACTTCAACAGCAACTCAGCTGGCTACCGTGAGCGCGTTCGCTTAGCGCACGAACGCTATGAGCGCCTTTCTAAACGGCCCAAGACTGAGCGACTGTACTGGGGTGCAGTCGAAGCGGGTATCCCGTGCGCGGAACCGATGGACATCGCGTGCGAGCACTGCCACGTCGGGGCAGTGCGCGTGTCCGAACGCGACATTACGGGTACACGGGTGTCCGTGTGCCCGAGGAGCTGAAAGCTCTGCGTACAAAACTTGACTGCGCAGATGTCTTCGAGTGCTGCTAGTAGGCGAAGCAC
The DNA here is from genome assembly GCA_030267785.1 of Phytophthora fragariaefolia. Taxonomy (NCBI): domain Eukaryota; phylum Oomycota; class Peronosporomycetes; order Peronosporales; family Peronosporaceae; genus Phytophthora; species Phytophthora fragariaefolia. Next base: position 1,199 of record BSXT01018989.1, read on the forward strand.
TCTGTCGAGAGCTGTAGGCGAGTACAGTTCTCGCTCAAGCTTTACGCCCTTCGGTGGCTTTGGTGGTGGCGGGCTTCGTACTCCGTCACCATTTCCGGAACGTCCCGCATCAGGACGTTCCGCGGCTCCCACGTATCGTGGTTCGGAGGAAATCCTTTCCAACGAATACGAAAATGATCCGGACCTTGGGTCCGGATTCGACGATCATCAATTCGCTGGACGATCCTGCGAGTTGCCCCCTGTGCGTCTCGCAGTGGGGGTGGAGGCGGCGAGAAGGCGCCGTGGGTCTGGTCCACCAGACTCCGTTAATCGTTTGGAGGCTGTTGAACACCTCCAGACGGCCGAGTTTGCTGTGTTGAGGCCGGAGCTGGTCTTGTTGAAGGCCCAGCTCATGCAGGTCTCGCAGACTGCCTCGAACGTGCAGGTCGACCTTGGGTCGACGCTGGCTGTCTTGCGAACGCGTCGGCGCGCTCGAGCAGGCGTCGGCGTCGAGTCACCAAGAATAGGTGACTCGTGTTACGAGTATGGCTTTAGCCGCCCAACGTAAAAGGTTGGGTGGAGGCGCATGCTGGACGGTATGTCTAGCGTGTACGCGTTGCCGTGTTTCGCCAACACGGTGAAGGGTCCGATGAAGCGCGGAGCAAGCTTGCTTGCTCCGAAGTCAGACACCGCATGGTTAGCTAGGTTCTGAGTAGCTAACAGAACTAATGAACCAACTTTGAATTCATTTGTGTCTGCCATTGTTGTCCGCGTTCAGCTTCTGTCGATCGACAGAAGTTGTAATGGCGTCTTGCACAAACCGTAAGACGGATTTTCGGCGCTGGACAAAGTCCATTGTCTTCGAGCTAAACTCTGGGTTCAGTTCGACATCCTTGTTCACTACAGGCCCGCCCTGCATGTGTTGTTCGTTGGTGGTGAGAGTGTCTACGCCCGGCGTAGACACTGGGCTCTCTTTGATTGGACTACGCGTGGTCCGCGCGCGTGTCGACACAGCTGATATGTTGCTCATATCAGCGTGTTTATTTGGCTTGGATGAAACCGGATACCCTCCCCCACTTGAGGAAGGAGCTACTGCACCGAGTACGCTCGGTACGCGTAGATGCCTCATGGCATTCACGTAGAACGGTGTATATCCCGTCGAGACATGCACCGAGTTGTTGATGGCGAACTCGGCCATCGGCAGACAGTCGCTCCACTGATGGAACGAGTGAGCGTAACTCTTCAATGCGTCAACCAAGACTCGGTTGACGCGCTCGGTTTGTCCGTCGGTCTGCGGATGATCCGCAGTCGACATGGACTACTGTGTACCAAGAAGTGTAAACACTTCTTGCCAGAAACGCGATGTGAAGCGCGGATCACGATCAGATACAATATCGATCGGCATACCATGGTGTCGGAACACCATGTCAACAAACAGACGCGCCATCGGTTTGGCTGTCACTTCGGCTGGCACTGCAGCAAGATGCACCATCTCGCTGAAGCGGTCAACAAAGACCACGATACCAGTCCTCCGCTTGTTACCAGGCGGAAGACCAAAGATGAAGTCCATTGAAATGGACTGCCAACACTCCGACGGAGTCGGGAGTGCCTGAAGTGGGGCCTGCGACAAGGGCGCAGGCTTAACGCGCTGGCAAACCTCGCAGGCGCGTACGTACTTGCGTACCCACTTATACTGGTGACTCCAGTAGAAGTCACGCGTGAGAAGCAAATATGTCTGTTCACGACCCGGATGTCCCGACGTCGGGGCATCGTGATATTCGTAAGTGATCCTGAGCTTCAGCTTATGATCGTCCGGGACGACAACTTGATCAGCGTTGTCGTCAACTGCGCTGTAAAGCAGTAGGCCGTTTTGTTCACGATATCGGTGTACACGGGCACGGAGGTGTTTGGCCAGCTTCTGACAAGATTTGTCAGAAGGTGCCGCGAAGTAGTTTAACAACCGCTTTGCGTCCGCATCGTTTGCGTATGCGGACCTCACGTCGTCTAACAAAGACGACGAGGGAGTCGGTGCGAAGTCGCGCACCGAGCGCAACAAGTGCGTGACGCACCTGTTGAACGTCGCAGGGGAATTCTTTAGTCCCTGCGGCATCACGAGCCACTCCCAGAGCATGCCGCTCGGGGTGCTCACCGCCGTGAGAGGTATATCGCTCTCACGCATCAAGATCTGATAGAACCCTTCTCTCAAATCAAGAGCACTGAAAACTGTGCTCCAGGCCATCGAATCGATGATCACATCTTGTCGTGGTGTCGGCGTCTGCGCCGGTACCGTCGCATCGATCAGCTTGTTGTAAGTATGAACGATGCGCCACCGTCATGTGCCGTCTTGACACAGAACCTGAGCACTGTGCGGGGACTTAAATTCCCGCACTTGTCCAGCCTTACGACGACTTTCAAAAAAGTCGTCGATCGCCTTGACTTGCTCTCGCGGCAGTGGCCATTGCCGCGTCACGCGATACTTCGTTCCCGGCACGAAGTCAATTTCATGCTGAACACCCTTGTCCTGCAGCGTTGCCGCAGGAATGTCGTCCGGGAGTACGCCCTTATACTCGCGCAGGACCTCGTAAAGGAGAGTCGACTTGAGTGAGTCCCAGCTCTGTTCGGCGAAGCGTTCTTTCTTCGACTTGGCGCTTAGGGCGTCAGCGCCCTCAGTGACGAGTTGCTTCAGCTCTTCCGCGTCACCCACTTGTGATTATGCGAATGAGGCTTGGTAGTCGAGTGTTGGTTAGGAAGGAAATCCGAAAGTGGATTAGATTGAGTTAAGCAAAAGTACCTTGTACAAGTTGTCCGACCAGGTATTGCCAACAACTGCACGAAGGCCTGGCCTCTAACTCTAACATGAACTATGTGGGGAACAAGAAGAAAAACTGTATCTAGTTGCAGATCTCATGAAAGTTGAAGTTGCCTTCCTTCAGCCAATCAGAACGTTCAAATCCTTCAGCCCGGCCAATCAGGTCTCTGGGTTCCACATTAAGTTCGCACAACCAGACACACACTTCAACAACATCACAGCACGTACGTGCCTCGATACGGAGCTGCACAACTAGACTGCGAAGTGTACATTCGCAACACCCCCACTCAATTCGCAGTCTTCTTGAGCATTCCGGTGACGTTACTGCATTTAAGCAGATAACGGAGAGTCTTCGTTGATAGACCTTTTGTCAGAAAATATACGAGCTGGTTCTTTGGACCCACATACTTGAGCTGTAGCGGGGCTGTCGTAGCGTGCGTCAGAGGAAGATGTAGACTCCTCGAGTCTGAGTACGAGTCCGTACGGTCCCTATCTACGGATTCCTAGAGTCTAAAGCCTTAGCACCAAGGCAACTAGACGCTACGTGTTTTTTTCCAAACTGATTTATTTATTGCATAAGTACGGCAATGCCGCACGACGCGAACCTATGTAGGCTTACTATCTACCATAGTAAAACCTAATCAAATGCATCCTGACTGGCTCACGAGCCACCTACTGTTTCTTGGTTATCTTTTTGGATCCAGTACTGATATTTGGTTAATATCAAGTACTGTTCTGTTAATATGTGTCACACACACCTGTGTGTTCCACACTGTAACCTCGTATGTATCACACAGTAACCTTGTGTGACACACACCGTGTAACCCCGTTACAGAGTGTATATAGCTGTTCGTTATCATGTAGAGTGCTCACGCTCACTACACCGTTCACGTCTCGTGACATCTCCGACGCCATGCGTCGTGCAGCGAGCATCTTGCGTCGCCGCCTCCTCTTCGCTGAGGTCGTCCGCCTCCGAGAGGCCGTCGTAGATGCGCCCGCGGCGCCTTCAGGTGTCTTCACCTCTTCCAGCTCCGAGGTAGCTTCAGTGTCCCGATCGACACTCAGCGAAGTGCTGCTCTGCCCGCAGCCTCCACTCAGTGGATTATGTGCCACTCCACATTCGACCGCAGGACTTCGTCCTTGTGTCTTCGGCATCACGCCGACCATCCGACCATGCCGTTCTTGGCATCCAGCGATGGCTCATCGTCCATACGAGCATCGCTCAGTGGATTCTGTGCCACTCCACATGCAGCATTCGGTCCGCAGACCTGATGCCTCGGCTCACTGCCGACCGTGCCCTCATGGGCGTTCAGCGACGCTGCTTCGCCCCGAGCATGGCTCAGTGGATTACGCGCCACTCCGCGCTCAGTCCATGAGCTCCGCCCAGGACTCCTGTCCATGCCCTCATGGACACGTAGTGACGCTGCTACATAGCGAGCGTTGATCAGCGGATTGTGCGCCGCCCCGCGTTCAGCCCACGAGCTCTTCTCGGGACTCTTGTCCACAACACTCTCAGTGTCCATCATCTCAGACATTCCAATGTCCAGCACATTGACCGTCTCGGTCCAGTGCTCGCGCCAGAAGCGCTTCTGCTTCCGAGCAGAGGTGGGTTCATGACTCGCCGAAGCTCCACTCGGTGGTAAGTGCGTAGCACCCAAGGTCTTTGATCTCCAATCGATCCAAGGCACATGGCGTTCCAGCCATGCCATTCCAAGGATTAGATCATATCTCGCATCCAGGTCCAGGACCAAACAGCGTTCCACGCTATCGAAGTCTAGGAACTTCACGCTTAGGTCCACGGGGACCTTAGGCACCGTAACACGGGTGCCCGTCGCGAGACGGACAGTGACTATGTCAAGATTACGCGCTTTAAGCGCCTCAGCATACAGCTGAATCTCTTCCGTCATCGCCCCGCGCCTACTGAGACTTCTCGTTTCCCCGAAACGAACAAGAATTTTGGCCCGAAGCAGGGCTTTTGCTCGAAGGAGCCTGGCGGTGGTTACGCACAGGGCAACCGGCCCGTGGCCCTGACCGCCGTCATTCCCTGTTGGAGGTGCTCCAACAGAGCATTCTCGTAACTTGAGAACGCCTCGAGGCGCGCGTTGACCACGTCCGGTCCTTGCGAGGCGAGGTGGGAAACGCCCTCCGGGCCCAACAAAGAAATAAACTTCTTATGCGCGTCTTGTTGGCTCGGGGGCAGATCAGCAAATTGCTCTATCCTCACAGAGGGTCAGTCTCTCAGACTCAGGTGTCGGATTGACTACAAGTGCTACCAAGTACAGCGGGGCTGCCGTAGCGTGCGTCAGAGGAAGACGTAGACTGCCCAAGTCTGAGTACGAGTCCTTACGATCCCTATCTACGGACTCCTAGAGTCTAAAGCTTTAGCTCCAAGGCAACTAGACGCTACGTGTCTTTTTCCAAACTGGTTTTATTAAATGCCTTAAGTACGGCAAGGCCGTACGGTGCAAACATATGCAACTCACTATCTAGCATAGTGACTCCTAATAAAATGCATGCTGACTAGCTCACGAGCCACCTACGGTTTCTTTGTTATCTTTTTAGATCCAGTACTGATATTTGGTTAATACCAAGTACTGATCTTGTTAATATGTGTCATACACACTTGGTGTTCGTTCACCCAAGATATGTATGCCACACTTGTGTAACCCCGTTACATGAGCGTTACTTCACCAGTCGCAACTTTCTCGCGGTTGAAGTGGTAGCGAATGTCGATATGCTTGGTACGCGACTGATATCCGACGTTCATTGCCAATTCCATGGCACCCTGTTTATCCTCATAAACTACCGTCCCACCAGTCTGCTTCGAACCCAAATCCTTCAGTAGTAGTCGCATCCACACCACTTCCTTCACACATTCACTGAGCCATGTATTCCGCCTCAGTCGAACTTTGGGCGACAGTCTTTTGAAATGTCGATCTCCAAACCACTGGAGCACCACACATCATCACCATCATACCGCTAACCGAGCGTCGATCATCACGGTTTCCGGTCCAGTCAGCATCCGAGTATGCAACAAGTTCTGAGCTCGAAGCTCCATCATACAAGATGCCGATGTTCTTGGTTTTCAAGAAATACTTTACCACCTTGATGCCACTATTCCAATGCTTCTCTCCGGGATTTCCCAGGAAACGGCTCAGCTTCGCCACTGCAACCGAAATATCGGGTCTAGTACCACATGCCAGGTACATGAGGCTTCCGATGAGTGAACGATACGGTTTTGACCTCATCTTGGCATATTTTTTTCGGTCTTCGGTTCAGCATTCTTCGTCAAGTGATCACTTGTGTCGAGCGGGATCAGGCTGGGATTTTCATGTTCTTGTCCGAACTTCTTGATAACAGCCTCGGTGTATGCCCGCTGGCAAATTCCAAGTGTCTTGTTTTCCATATTGTAATCAATTTCAATCCCGAGAATGTACCGAGCCTGTCCAAGTTCTTGAACATCTCCGCGATCTGCACCTTGACCGAAATTATTGCATCTTGGTCACGTGACGCGATCAGTATGCCATCGACGTAAAGACAGACGACACATCTCTGATCGTTATCGACTCGAGTCTACACGCACGGGTCGGCTTTAGTCGGCTTGAATCCCATTGACTTCAAGTGACGATCAATCGTCTCATTTCACACATGCGATACTTGCTTGAGGCCGTATAAACACTTCTCGAGCAAACAGACGAGATCTTCGTCACCATCATCTGTGTCACCCAAAATCTCCATGAGTCCGTCTGGCAACTCCATGTAAATTTCTTCCTCCAATTCCCATACAGGAATGCAGTATCGACGTCCCAACTGTTCGATGATTGCACCGTCCTTGCAAAATTTCGCTAAGTACGAATCGAGTTTAGCGATGCGACCGGCGAATACGTTCCTTCGTAGTCGATACCATGTCGCTGAGAGTATCCTTTCGCTACGAGACGGGCCTTGTGACGTACGATCCGCCCTGTTTCATCTCGCTTCAGCGCAAATACCCAGCGGCAACCAATAGCGCGCTGGTGCTTCGTCCTGGGAAAAAACTTCCAGGTCTTGTTCGCCATCAATGAATTAAGTTCGCATTCAATCGCTGCTTTCCACTGAGCACGATTGTTACTTGTAGTCGCTTCGTCGTACGACCTTGGAACTTCTTCAGTCGCTGCCATTAGCATTCCGCCTTCAATGACAAGCTGCTCATCATCAGCCTTCACACGGGCTTGATCAACCATTTGACGCTTGGTCCGAATCTCCGATGGTGCCACCACTTGCTTTTTACGTGCCCCCCCATCCTCAAGATCATTTGCCTCATCTATATGACGAGCACGTGAGCGAGTGACCATCGGATGATCGGCATACGGAGTGATTGCCGCACCATCTGGGGTCACATCATGATTAGTCATATCCTGTCGTCTGGCTTCAACGATGGATGTAACGTCGCTTGCAGGCTCCAACGGAGGCAGAAATTCAGGTTGATCCTCCGAGTCACCAGCTTCTTCATCTTCGTCCATCTCGAGACGAATCATGCGCTGATCAGGATCAGTCGTTTCCATGAACTTGACGGTGCGCACGATTTGCACCTTTCCTGTCGCTACGTTGAGAACCCGATATCCTTTCACACCATCTTCGTATCCCTTGAATCGGCACTTGAATGCCTTGGGATCGAGCTTGCGGCGTTTCTCGTCGAGGATATGCGCGTAACCGAGTGATCCAAACACCTTCATGTTCTTCAACTGTGGCTTGGTTCGGGGAACAATTTCATAGGGCGTCCTTACATTTACCGATTTCGGAATCCGATTGATAATCCACGCAGCTGTGTTATCGCTTCTCCCCACCATTTTTTATCAATTCCTTCATGGTAGAGCAGGCAACGTGCCATCTCTACCAGACTTCGATTCATACGCTCAGCGAGTCCATTTTGCTGTGGCGTGTACGGCACCATCTTCTCATGCTTGATGCCACTTCGGTCCAAGTAGATCTTGAACGCCTTGTCGGTATACCCACCGCCATTATCCGAACGCAGACGTTTTATCGTCTTGCCTGTTGCGTTCTCCATTGCTGACTTGAAAATCTTGAACTTTGATAGCACCTCCGATTTCGCCTTCATGAAATAGACGGTCACGTGTCGTGAGTAGTCGTCGATGAATTTCACCGCAAAGGTGCATCCACCAGGTGACCTGGTCTGAATGGGACCCATCACGTCCGAGTGCACCAACTCCAAAACACTGGCACTCTTCACCAAATTGGCAGGGTGATGCGGAAAATCATCTGCCCTTATCTTTCCCATACGACATCCGGCGCACATGTTATCAGTTGACGTATCGTCAGCGATGCGCGGCACACCATCCGCCATACTCAACAGCTGTTCATATCGCTTGTACGGGATGTGGCCGAGACGGACATGCACAATTGCCCATGGCTCCATACGAGGTGTCGTCGCCGCACGACACACCTCGCCCCCCACTGCCTTCAGTTGGTAGACATTTCCACTCCGTTTCGCCTCCATGACTGTTGATTCGCGATAGCGAAAGACACATGCGTCCTTGCTGAACTGCGCAACGACGTTCTTCTCGGCCAGCTTCGCCACCGAGACGAGGCTCCCATCAATTTCCGGGATGGACAGTACATCCGACAATGTGACGGTGGTCCCGTCCATCAACTTCAATCCGGCAGTGCCCGCTACAACTGCGTCGATCTTCGTACCATCCGCGATCGTAATGCGGACTGGCATCTTCAGCTCATTCATAGAGACGAACTTGTCTCGGACGCTAGTCATGTGCGAACTAGCACCGGAGTCCACGACCCACTCCGATTCCTCCATTGCACCGGTAGCCGTAAACGCGAATCTACATGCACTGCGAACCGCGTTCCGGGATCCATGTTGAAGTTGTGCAACTTCTTGGTCACGATGAGCCGATTCTTGAGCGTGTTCCGGTTGAACTGCTTCTCGAGCAGACGCCACGCTTCGGCGGTAGTTGTCGCTCCACGGATATAAACTTGGTATGTGAGACTCACGTCTCCGGCAATCACACCAAGGGCCTTCAGATCGTTGGTCTTCCATTGTACCGTGGAGCGGTCCCTGACTGAGTCCATGCTGGCTTAACAATGTGAGCCAGCAATCCCTTTCGCAACAGCTTCAACCGCATGTTGAACTCCCAGTGGAAGTAGTTGTCTTCCACGAGCTTCACGGTGTCTGTGTAGCTTGAGCTCATAACCATTTGAGATTATATGAACGAGACTTGGTAGTCGAGTGTTGGTTAAGAAGGAAATCCGAAAGTGAATTAGATTGAGTTAAGCAAAAGTACCTTGTACAAGTTGTCCGACCAGGTATTGCCAACAACTGCACGAAGGCCTGGCCTCTAACTCTAACATGAACTATGTGGGGAACAAGAAGAAAAACTGTATCTAGATGCAGATCTCATGAAAGTTGAAGTTGCCTTCCTTCAGCCAATCAGAACGTTCAAATCCTTCAGCCCGGCCATTTAGGTCTCTGGATTCCACATAAAGTTCGCACAACCAGACACACACTTCAACAACATCACAGCACGTACGTGCCTCGATACGGAGCTGCACAACTAGACTGCGAAGTGTACAATTGCAGCACACACTTCATCCCCGCGACGGCCGAAATGATGCAGATCTGCTCGATGCGTCCATCGTACAAGTCGAGGGCGAAACGCTTCCAGCTATGAGCTGGAAGCGAAGTTAACTCTGACGCTAGAGTCGGAGGGCTCTCTAGCGCCATCATCCGATACTGGAGACCAATATCCGTACGCGTCAAGACACTCAGGCTTGACCGCCGTCTCCAGTCGCTGTGTCTGCCCGGAACCCGGTTCCGTGTGTCTTGTCTTGTCCAGGCCCGGCCGTGGACAAGTCTCTTGTTGGATCGCCTGCGGGAGCGTCCTGCGGGCGCACGCAATCAAGCCCGGTTTGATTGTGTACCGCTTCGTCATGCAGCCCGGCTGCACGCGGCTACGCAAGCATTTCCGGTGTAGGACCTTTGCAACCGTCCGCACTGCTTGCAGCGTCGGCTTCCAGAGCCGACCCGCCTCTTTTTCCTCGACGCCTAACGGCGGAGCGTCCATTGGTATTTGGACCAATCGCATCAGCTCCCGGAGCTGACGCGCCCAGATCACGGCCCTCAGTGACTGGCCATTCTTGTTCAACTTGTGTATCAACAACTGTCAACACAACCGCATCGCTCTTGACGCCCCGTGAGCCTCTCAAATCCGATCGGATCTGAGTCTACTGATCCGGGTCATATTTCTCTCTGTCGACTCTCTCAGTCGTCAGTATTCGCGCGGAAAGATCGGAGGCAACCGCGCCTCGTGCTGCCTCTGCTGGGGTGTCGCATGCACCGCGAGGTGCATGTGCTGCGCAGACAGGGCCATCTCTCTCTGTCGTGCTGCTACTCCCGAAGTGCACGATCGCGCGCTTCGCCCAGTCGATCACTGGATCATGCCGGGCAAGCCACGGCATGCCCAGCACCATATCGAACTTATCGTCTAAGTCAGGCACGATAAGTTCGTCCACGAACTTCTTCTCTTCAGTTGAGAAGCGTACGCGTACGACACGCTTCTCGGCTCTAACAACGATACCCGCTGCTAGCCTGCCTCGCTAGACTCTGCAGTCGAACAAAGTTGTTCAACGCAACACAATCCACTAATGCTCGAAGAGACCTCTCTCTCTCCGAGTTAAGCTTCAGGATGACAAGGTTTGGCTTGTCATCTTTCTTCTTGCAGTGAGAGAGACACACACTGGGGCAGCCGTCCTTGATACAGCGTGTCCGATGTCGACACGCTCGACTGCATCACCAGCAGGGGGACCCGCGCCTACTGGTTGCCTTAGTTTTTTTACTGCCCATGGCGCTACCCGGTACCGTCACGTCGGCCCTTGGCCGCGTGCACAGGCGCTGTCCACTCCCGCCATAGTGACCGTTGTTTCCACACAGGAAACAACGCACATTCGTTGATCCACGACGCTGCTGGGGTCCAGCAGCCGTCGCACTCGAGAGGGCCATCGGTTCGGGACCTCCCGTCGGCTTTATCACCGGCCGCGGAATCGGCCGTGGGACGTTCACATGCAGTTTAGCCTCTCGCAGGCTACTCCCTTCTTGCATGGCAAGTGTGATTACCGCTTCACGATGTTCGAGACCAAGTACCGTGCTCTTTGAGTGTAAGCATGCACGTCATGCTTACCTTGTTGCAGATCGAGGAACTCAGCCCTCGATCTGAACGCGTTCTGCGGGGGCTCAAACGCTTGTCTGGGCTCCTCCTTACATACCTCGTACGTGCTAAAGCACGTAGGGTCAATGCGTCGGCGTCTATACGCCCAACTCCTTGTTCGTCCGCCAAGACATGACATGGCGAACGCAACCTTCGACGACGGGTCGTCGATACGTCGAGCCGTGATGGCAGTGTCGACTTCGACAAGCCAACGGAGGAGAGGCTCGCCCTCTCTTCCAACGTAGCTGTTCACGTGGAGTTTCAACAACTTTTCGCGCGGTGTGGACGGAGTCGACACCGTAGCGCGAGCAGCGACCTCGCGTTGTTCCTTCATGATGAATCCTAGAGCAACTCCGTGTTGTTCTGTCGGTGATAGCGTACGCAACATCGTCGTTACCACTGCTTCTCCAATGACTGTTGACAGTCGTTGGAGCGCCTCCCATTCTGGGTCCGCCAGGTGGGGGCAGTCTTCGCGTGCAACATGCGTTGCAGGCGTGTTCGGGCTACCAGTGGACATGTTCATGT